>WBMZ01002891.1:0-73188 GCA_013400975.1 Atrichornis clamosus
ATATATATATATATTTAAAAGTTGAGGCTGTACAGATTGTCCTGAAATCTTGGTGATCTTACGTATTTTTTTGAGGATTCAAAGGTAGCTGCCTGCCTGAAAACTACTTGTCTGATCCAAATAAAATTGTCAAGGTGTTGATATCCTCATTCTCCTTTTGCCCTGGAAATGGATTTTTTTTTTTTTTTTTTTTTTAAGGATGTGAACGATGGAAGCCCTGATCCCTTCCCGGTTGAACACATGAAATCACTGGGATGAACACCCAGTTTTCTCCATGTAGAGTCTCGCCTGCAGCTGCCCTCTTACCTGTGCACACATGGAGATCTTAAGGGCCAGGGCAACAAGATACATTGAGCATGTTAATATGGTGGCTATAAACCAGAATAGATCTGCTCGGAGTGATGGAAAATCATTCCCAAGTCACTGGAGGTCACACACTGCTGCCCTAGCCTGGCTTCCTACATGCCAGACAGATAGACAGGAGTAGGACATTTGCTCAGGAATAAGAAATGGAAAGACACCACCCCAACCTTTGAGTACCAGCTCCTCTAAATCACATTCATATTGACTAGTTCAAAATAGGATGCAGGCAAAATCTGTTTCTCAAGTGTGACTTATGCTGGTTAAAAAACAGAAAGCAAATTTTGTCTGCCAGCCAAGGAAAACTTGGATTGGCTATTAAACCCAGGATTTTGTTGGCTAGCATTGTATCTGATTATATGAAAATGTGGGAGCTAATGCTTTCTAAAGTTATTTTTCCAACCTTTCAGATGTTCAGTTGTATCACCTACCGTAGCTTTTATGCAAGACTCCCAGCCCTGCACCTTCCAATCAAACCCTCATGCCTCAGGAAGCTCAGGAAAATCTCTTTTTGTCCTACTTGCTTGTTATTAAGTAAACATTGCTGTCTGTGTTGTTCTAGACAAAAGATCTTTAAAACAATTTCACTGAACTGCAGAGGAGGTGGGGAAGCTTGTTGACTGTAAGCATCCAACTGGCTTCAGCTGCCAGAGGTGAGAAAGTGTCCCAGCAGGTGTGAATTATCCTGTTTCTGCTGAACAATACAGAGCTGGAGCCATGGCCCAGCTCAGCTGAGGAGGATCTCTGCACCTCTGTGTGCAGTGGAGCTTGACTTCACCTTTGCAGAAGATCCATGGGAAAATCTACAGGGATTGTTTAGCTTGGAGGAGAGAAAGTTCCAGGGAGACCTTAAAGCTCCTTCCAGTGCCTAAAGGGGCTCCAGAAGAGCTGGAGAGGGACTTGGGACAAGGGCCTGCAAGGACAGGGCAAGGGGGAATGGCTTCCCACTGCCAGAGCACAGGGATAGATGGGATATTGGGAAGAAATTCTTGCCTGTGAGGGTGATGGCGCCCTGGCACAGGTTTCCCAGAGAAGCTGTGGCTGCCCCATCCCTGGAAGTGTTCCAGGCCAGGTTGGGTGGGACTTGGAACAACCTGGGATAGTGGAAGGTGTCCCTGCCCATGGCAGGGGGTGGAGAGAGATGAGCTTTCAGGTCTCTTCAGCCCAAACCATTCCAGGATTCTGTGCTAGATCCCTCCCTTGCTTTGTAGGAGCATTAGTTGATGTGTTCAGGACCCTCAAGAAGAACAAGCAAAGCAGATGTCCCTTGAACTGGTTAACTTTGAATTTTCTGAATGAGCGTTTTTATCTTCATATTGTTTATAAAGTTGCTGAAAATATCTCCTGTATAGACCCCTGGAAAGAGCTTTGGGGTGACTTCTCTGTCTTTCTGCACTGATAGTGTTGGGCCAGTTTGGACACATTTGTCTTCTCTGCTCTTAAACTCTTCCTCTGAGGAAGATTGTCCTGGCTCCTTGGTCCAGGGCTTTGGTGCCCTTATTGCAAACAAATTTTCCCTAATTTATAAAACTAACACTCCTTCCACCTCTTTGCCCTAAGCCCTCTTTATTTTCCAGAAGCCAACCTGCCGTTGCAAGAGAAGGGAAAGTGTCTGGGAACTGTGGTTCCTGCAGTTCCCGGAGCTGTAGGTGGGAGACTGAGGGAACTGGACCTCCCTGCCTTAACTGGAAATAATTCTGTGGGAGCTGTGAACTTCACTGCCATAGTGAGATAGTTGCCTTTCTATCCTGTGAGGTAACACACTTGGTAACGGGGAGGCCTGGGCCGAAGCAAAGGTTTTGTTCTGCTGCAGTGTTGCAGTGAGGATGGTGAAGATCCATGACAGCTTTGCTGGAGGACTCCAGCGTTCAGATGGCTGAGATGGTGAAAGCCAGGGAAGATGAGCAGAGTTTGGGTTGATGCTGTGAACATGCTGTTTATTTTGGGAAGTTTAACAACAAGCTGAGATGTTTGATTATCCAGTTCATCCCTTGGGCTAGGATTTGTTGATGGAATACAGGTTTCATCAAGGAGATGCTACAAGCAAAACCTGGGATCAAAAGCAAGTGCCTGAATGCTGGTGGCTGAGGATCTGTGTGTTTTCATACAATGACAGAGATATTTGCTGCCTTCTTCCCTGCCTGTCCTCTGCCAGCACTGAGGGTTTTCTGCTCTGAACCTGCAGGTGGTGTGATTCTCTGAGATAGAGTGAGGTTGGTGGTGGGTTTCTCTTGGTGTGATGTGTGTGGCCAGTGTTGCACCAGAGTCTGGGTTTGGGCAATGCAAGGCAGCGTTGCCCAGCTCCAGATTTCCAGTGAGCAGGATTGGGGTCTGTGTTTTGCACTGAGAGGGGAACACTGATCTGGTGGGCTTGGCTTGGATGTTCCTAAAACAGTGGCCAGTCAGATGGGTCCTGTCTCCCCATGTCAGCTCATCAGGCACAGCACTATCAAAGGATAAATGTTTTTTAGGAGCATGCAGTATCGGGGCTGTGATCCCAATGTGCAGCAAGGTTGACTTTCCTGTTGTTGGCTCTTGGGTGAGGTCTTGGTGCCTGTTGGTGCTGAAGTTTCATGGGAGTTGGTGCCCACAGCTTTGATGGCTGCAGTCACCTCACCAGAGAGATGGAATTTTTGCTTTCCCTGTAAGGCCTCACCCCATGTGCTGTGAAGGTGCCCAGGACATGACAGTAGCCACAGAGCTTGTGAAACAGGCCAGGAAGAAATGACAAACATGTCCTTACTCAGCATCACACATTGGCTGATCAGATGCTGCTGCTCGTGTCAGCAGTCTCGACTTCTCACAGAACTTTGGGGAAATTTGCCTGGCGAGATACCCAGAGAGTCCCCAGATCAGACTGTAGCAAAGGTCAGACCTTGGAACAGGCTGCCCAGGGCACCATCCCTGGAGGGATTTAAAGGATGTGTGGATGTGCCACTTGAGGACATGGTTTAATGGTGGCCTTGTGAGTGCTGGGTTAATGGCTGAACTGAACCTTAAGGGTATTTTCAAACCGAAATGATCCTTTAGGAGGAGGCTGGAAGAAAAACCCCACTGTGAAAGGCTAGGGGACATCTGGGGAGAAACAGCGCAGAGAAGTCACAGCCCCATTCACCTGGATAATCCCACAGGATTTAAATTACTCTGTTCAGGAGAAGGAGGTGGGTCTGGGTCTCCTCATCCCAGCTGGAGCACCCACTTTGGAGGGCACTGCCATGGGAAAGGCATTACAGGAATACTCTGATGTTATCAATGAATAATGCAGGAATGCTGAACAAGCAATATGTATGGGAAGGATTTGGAAAGATGTTTTATCTTTAGAAGCAAGGATGCTTCATTAATGTCACTGAATAATGCCAAACCATAAATTACATTGATAATAGACATATATACGTAATGAAAAGTAGCTTCACTTGGTCTTTACATGAAGAGAGGTTGGAAGCAACAGTGTTTTCAGGCAGCCCCATCAGTCTGTTAGAAATTGTGTGCTGAGAGTCAGGGATGGAAGGACCCAGCTGTGTCCAGAGCCACCTTTGTGTCCTCCCACACTGTGGCTTGTGTCTCTTCTGCAGCATCATGGTAAATGTGCCTTCAAACGTAAAAAGGCTAAGAAAATGGCTGGAACTTGCAGGGAACTTGCCTTGCTTCCAGCATCCGAAAATATTAAAACCAGCAGCCCGTGAAGTCCAGACCACAAGAGAATTTAGAGGCTGTGGTGCAAGTATCCAGGAAACTGGGTTTGTATGGTAAGGCCACGGATCTGTAACCCAGTAATCCCCAGCACTGGGAGAGCTGGAAGTGGGTTGCATTGCAGTGTGGTGAAGTTGTTTAGCCAGGCTGGAGAAACAGACTTTTTGTTTTAAGAGCTGGGGAGAATAAAAACCTCCTTTAATGCAAACTTTGCACAGGACACAGCAGCTGCTGGGTCTTTGGGTGCTTGTGATTCCATTAATTTACCCAGAAAGTGCCTCAAACAAAAGAAAATGGTGTTTTCAGAGCTTGGGTTGCTTTGCTTTCATCCAACATTTGAATGTTGTTTTCCTCTCTCAAAGCCCAAACCGCCCATGTCCCTTTGCCTCATTGGCAGTTCCTCTCCTAGGTCAGGTGGTTTTCAATCCATGTCTGGAAGGGTTGAGTTGTTGCAGGAGCAGTTTTGGCTGATGGGCACCCAAGTTAAGCTGAGCAGGGAGGCTGCTTCCCAATCCCATCAGCAGTGAAGCCCGGTGAAACATCGGTGGTGGGTGACACTGTGGTCAGCAATCCACGGGACTTCCTGGATGTCACCCACCTGGAGGCAGATCTGAGTCACAAGGAGATGATTCTCCACTGCCTTGTTGGGCTGTTGCTTGCACCAGTGATGGTTGGGCTGGTTGAGGATGGGGGAATGTTTTTTTAATCCAATTCTGATTTGTTTGCTGTAGTGGAAAATCACTGGGATACGGAGCAGTGGGAGATGTCAACCTCAATGTCAAGGAGGACAGCAGGGCTGGAAGAACTCTGACTTTGCCACTCACCTTCCACTGACAAGGTGTCCTGCCATACCTTCTAAAGGTGCAGGAAGCTTTAAACTCCTGCCAGAAGTATTTGAAAGAGAGGAAAGGCTGGGCTGAGGATAAAGGGAATGCTGAGGATAAGGGGAATGCTGGTTGTGCCGGGCCCTCGGAGTGGCAGAGGAGAAAGGACACTAGGAAGTCATGCACGGAGTGAAAGTCCTCAGGGATCCTGGGAGAAGATAAATTCTGTTCTGTTCTATTCTGTTCTATTCTACTCCACTCCCTTGCCTTCAGCATCCTGATCCCATCCGGGTCAGCGTCAGCAGCTCGGGCGGGCGCCGTGTGGCACAGAGGGGCAGCAGAGGGGCAGCAGGTAGTGCCAGCACTCTGGGTCAGGCAGGCCCCTGGCAGCTGCGTCCCGGGGAGAGCAGAGAGATGCTTCTCCTGGCCTTTGTGCCGCTGCCCTGGGAGTCGATCAGGTTTCACCCCAAAATAACTTCCTTCTGCAAACAGTGGTGTCCATCAGAAGGTCTGAAAGCTGAGCGTGGCCTCACATTGGTTGCTTTACCAAGCCAGGAATTTACTGCATCTCTCATCTCTCCCCAGGATCTGTTCCCCAGTTTTTCCCAGGGATATGTGGTGTGAGTGGGAAACAGGGATTTCTCACCACCCTCCCCAGCTGCTCCCTGTGCTGCTGTGAGCTGGTCCTGCTGAAGCTGGTGTGCTTTCATGCTCTGAACCAATTGTCAGCATCTGATGGAGAAGCATCTCTGGGAATAACACTCCCTCCTGCTGCGTTTCCATATAAAACCTCTCGGTGTTTGTTTTGCAGCTTTTCTTGTCACACTGCTGCACATGGAGAGCTGCAGTTTGTTGTCCAGTGTCCATGTACACCTATTCCACAGCAGCAAAGGGGCTGTGCAAAGTGGCAGGGCAGGGAATTTGTTCCTCGTGTCCACTTTTCTGCCTTTAACACATCTCTTGCTGTGTTGCTGCTTGTAAAGTAGCCCAGAGGAGGAGCAGAGGCTTTGCAAGCATTACTCGTGTGAGTGCCTGTCTTTAGGGATTGCCGGCACACCAGAGAGCTGCAGCCTCCCATTCCCCTCTGCTTAAGACATTTCACTTCCCAATACCAGGAGGAGACAGGGTGGGAAGGTGGAGGAGGCAGAGGATAACTCAAGAGTTGTGTAGAACCCATCCTGAATTTTCCCTTCACACCACACAAAGAGAGTTGGAAACCTGGAGTGCCTGAGCAGTTGCTGGAATTCTTTTGAGCTGGGAGCTTCACTTTTCCTGTGGGGAACGGGGATGTCAACCAGATCTCCCCCTGGGATGGAGATTGCAGAGGTAGTGCTGAGTGGGATGAGGCTGTTGCTGTATTGTGACATAGAACAGCCTTTCTGTGGCTCTTCTGTGCTGGGTGGGTGCAGTTTGCACCTCTTCAGACAGAGTCCATATTGCTGGAGGTATTCATCAGTCAGGTCTTTCTCCAGGATTTGCCTGCAGCAGAGCCCAGCTGCATGGAATTGCGTAAGGATGGAATGGAATGAAATAGGATAGAATAGGACAGAACAGATTATTTCAGTTGGAAGAACAAGGAGTAATGGCTTTAAACTGAACGAGGATTGGATTAGATACTAGGAAAAATTTCCTCATGATGAGGGTGATGAGGCCCTGGCACAGGTTTCCTAGAGAAGCTGAGGCTGCCTCATCCCTGGAAGTGTCCAAGGCCAGATTGGATGGGTCTTGGAGCAACCGGGGAGAGTGGAAGGTGTCCCTGCCCATGGCAGGGGGTTGGAACTGGATGGTCTTTCAAGTCCCTTGTAACCCAAACCAGTCTGTGATTCTGTGATTTCTTCACCAAGTCAGCAGTCAAACACTGGGACACGCTTCCTAGCGAGGTGGCTGATGCCCCAAACCTGTCAGTGTTCAAGAGGCATTTGGACAATGGCCCTTAACAATATTCTTTAAATTTTGGTCAGCCCTGAATGGATCAGGCTGTTGGACCCCAGCCAGTGTTGTGTAGCTCTCTGAATTCACTGGATTTCTGCACATCTATTGCTGTGTCGTTGTCAATCGGCTCGGAGCCACTTGAGGATCCAGTCGGCTGGAATCAGTAGCCTGGAGGGCAGGAGAGGGGCCAGCAGCTTCCAGAAATCCTGTCACTTCTCCTGCTCATCACTTCTGAGTGGTGGAGATTGGATCCTTCCGTGTGAGTTATGGCAACATGTTGCTGCTCTTCAGAGGAAAACAAGATGCAGGGAAGGGGAGTTTCTTCTGCAGGGAGTTCTGTTCCTCCCGCTCCCTCCACAAAAATAGGTTTTCATGTTGTTGGAAGTTTCTTCCCAAATATTACGGAATTTGTCAAGAAAATGAAGTCTCAAGTACTACTTGTGGCTTTTTTGATAGCTGAAAATGGGCATTTTTGCCAGACGAGGAGGAGGAGGATTTTGGTTTGAGTGAAAACTTGAGTTACTGGTGAAAGCTTTTCGTGTTTCAGGCACTAGGAAGTGTCAAACTCGTCATTACTCAGAGCTGGGACAGGAGTTGGGTTCCTTAATGTAATTTTGGGGCCTTTGATGGGCATCAGCAATTCTGGGAGAGGAAGCAGGCATTGCCAAAGCATCCAACTGAGCAGCAGGAATGTGTAACTGCCAGGACTTGTTGTTCTTTGTCCAGTAAGTTCAGTGTCCACGTTGACCCATGTCATGTGTTCTCAGTGAAAAGGGCATCATGGAAACCTTCCTGGTGGAATAGCTGTGACTGGCACACATCATTTTAGGCCCCCTCAAATGAATCCTTGCAGCTCCTGGGATGTTTTTGTGAAATATCAATTAAAACTGGGTGAACAGCGTTTTTATTCTGAAGGAACAACGTTGCTCTTTGTTTTGAGGTCCTGCAGCATTTCGTGGGTATATGAGAAACAAAATGTGAGGCTGGTTATAAAGGAAATACAAGTCAGCTGCTGTGGGCAGCACTGGAACGCAGTGAATTCCCTAGGGAAAGGTGAATTTCCCAGGGAAAGGTGTGTTTAACCCGGTGTTTCTGCCTTAGGAGTCCTTGTACAGCTGGGAAGGATGCAGAGAGTCAGCTGAGTGTTGCTGCTCTGGTACAAACTGGGAAAAGTCAGCTCTTTCTGTCACTTTTTTTGGAGGTTTCCAAAAAAAGAGGAGTTTCACTTTGGTCTGAATGTCTCTGTTGTAGATACACAGATTTTCCCGTCCTGCCTGACTCAGCCCCAGCTCTCCCCTCCCTCCTCTTTGACGTTGGCACTTCGGGGCAGGATCAAAGCGGGTGAAATTAGAAAGTCTCCTCCTCACAGTGACTCATCGCTGGCTTTGGTCAAGTGCTTTCCTCTGGGTGATGTGAGCAGCAGAAAGGGGAGGGGAGGGATGTCTGCATCCCCTAATTCCTCCTGGGAATTCACCCCAGCGTGGGGGTGTAACTGCTTGTCCTCACTTCACAGCCCAGCTAGTGTAGCTTTCTGTTAACTTAAAACCAAAGCAAAACGGGTCAGTTTTTACCCAGGCAGGAAGTCTTGTCAAATCTGAGATCTGATCAGATCCATTAAATTACTTTTTCTTTCATTTACTGCAGAGAATTTGAAGCAATGAGCAACCAGGTGTTTCCCCAGGCTCCCGCAGGGCAGAGAATTGAGGCTGGCCAAAGCCAGGGCTTGATTTTTAACACTCAAGCATTGCACAGAAATGTTCTTCTTTGAAGTCCTGGGTGCATTTTCCCTGTGAGAGGCTTGGCAGCATAACAGGCTCTTGCTGTTCAGCGTGTGGGGTGGGTGCAGTAAGGGGGGCTCCCTCATATGGATGTTATCTGGTTTCTAACAGTGATTTCCAGCTGTAGGCTCCGTGTCTTGTAGCTCCTGAAGGTTTTTAAGACTGCCAAGAACTGGGTTGAACCTCAGACTGAACCACAACCTTTCTCATCTTCCAAAAAAAAATTTTGGGAGAGCTGCACAAGCTTTGTGCAACCTGGATTTGTGCAAGAAGCCCACGTGGTCTTGGAAGGGGTTCCGTGGAAGCGCTCTTCCCACCTGTCTCAGCCCCTTGTGAAAATCTGAAAAAGAAGGAAAATCAATGATTTCTTGGCTGGTAGATGTACAGATTCAGCCTGTTAGCTCACCCTGCCTGCAGTCCTCCCAAGTAGTCCGGGATGTCTTTGGCTGGGACATAGTTTACCCCAAGAAATGGGTCCAACATCCATCCCAAGAAGTGGACTGAGCCCCTGGCATGGTGGGGTTGCCCATGGCCTTGCTGTGATCTCAGGGCTTATCCGTGTGCAGCTTTGGCTGGGAGCATCCACAGGGTCACCCCAACCAGGAGTGTGTTGTTGCACGCCCAGAGCCACCTGAAGAAGCCAGCCTGGGACCACCAGGGAGGCTCTCCCTTCCCAGCTCCTTTCTGCTCCTGGTTAAAAGCTTTGTTGAGGGATCCAGGCAACTGCTTCAGGTTTGAGATGCCAGGTTTTGATACACCAGTGCCAGCAGCCATGAACACAACCTTCTCCCTCCACCTCCTGATCTCTCCACTTTCTCTGGGAGCTCAGTTGTGCCTGGCAGGACTGGAGACACCTCAGGCACGAGGGGGTTTTGCAGCATTTTTATGCAGTATTTTGCTAATTACTGTTTTCCATAATTGTGGCAGTGACTTTCATTCATAGCATTTAAATGTGTATGAAAGCAAAACTTGCCTCAAAGCTCCTTTTTCTCCAGGCATTGCTTAATACGTGGAAATTACATTATTGGCCAATGCGGTTCCAGCATTTATTTTTATTTTTACCATTTCCATGTCTGCTGTGGGAAAGGAAACAACGGTGGCAGTCCTCAGCATCCAAAGATAGGAACCACTTTGTTTTAGCTTTACTTTGGCCATGCAGAATTTTGCTGAGCATGTCTTGGCCGAGCTCCAGCACGCTGGACCAAGCCCACCGTATTCAGAGAGAAGTGAATAATTACTACTTTGTGGTGGCAACACGGGGAGGAAGGAAAAAGTGTTTGCAAAATGCTTTGAAGATAATGACAGCCCCAATTTGACGAGTGACAGCGGCGCAGAACATCCTCAGGATAGCTCGTTAATGCCCGGTGATTAGAGGACCAGACAAGGAGCACTGTTCCCAAGAGCGCCTGGTTTGGACTTCCTTTAAGGAGGGAGTGGTGAAAGGGAGGGTTTAGCCAAAAATAAAACGAGCATCTCAAAGGCAGATGGTCCTATTCACAGACCTAAAATTACACCAGCGGAGGGCCAGGGAGGATGAAAGGAATTAGCATCTGGTGGCGAGGGGAGGGCAGTGTCACCGAGGGTGGGTGACCAGATGGCCTGGGCGCAGTCGGGTGTCCTCCTGCAGGCCGTCGCAGCCTTTCCCCGCTTGCAGACCTCAATATATTATTTTCATAGGGTTTTTTTCCTGGGGAGGTGCGGATTCCTCTGGAGCAAATGTAGGCTCACTGGCAGAAGGGCTCAAGTCTCCCAGTTCCCTTTTATGGACCTGTTCACACCCTGCTCCTGCAGCCACTGCAGGCTGGAGCGAGCGAGTGCTGAGGAGCCTTCGGCTCAGGCTGGGATCTTCCCAAAGCACAGCACCATGGTTAATGCCAGGAACAGGCACATCTGCCACAAAGTGAGGAAATTCCAGGAAGATTCAAGCACCTAGTTTATCAATAAATGTGAAGCTGGTCACCTAATCTCTCCTTCTGAGAGAGGTTTCACTTCTAGCTGAAGTGAGGGGCAGTAAGCCACTGGTTGTGGCCACTCCATAAGCTTGGGATACTGTCCTCCTGCATCGCAGATGGATCATAGGATCCCAAAATGGTTTGGGTTGAAGAGATTTTAAAGTCCATCCAGTTCCAGCTTTGCTATGGCAGGGAGACCTTCCACTATCCCAGGTTGCTCCAAGCGCTGTCCAACCTTGCCTGGAACACATCCAGGGATGGGGCAGCCACAGCTTCTCTGGACAACCTGTGCCAGGGCCTCACCACCCTCATAGGGAACAATTTCTTCTGCATATCCCATCTAACCCTGCCCTCTACCAGAGGGAAGCCATTCTCCCGTGTGCCATCAGTCCAGGCCCTTGTCCCAGGTCCCTCTCCAGCTCTCCTGGAGCCCCTGTAGGCACTGGAAGGGGCTCTACGGTTTCCATGGATCCTTCTCTTCTCCAGGTGAACACCCCCAGCTCTCCCCGCCTGGCCCCAGAGCAGAGTGGCTCCAACCCTTGGAGCATCTCTGTGGCCTCCTCTGGACTCATTTCAGCAGCTCCATGTCCTTCCTATGTCGGGGGTCCCAGAGCTGGATGCCGAACTCCAGGTGGGATTTCACCGGAGTGGAGCAGAGGGATGGTGCTCATCAGGTGATCCCCAGAGCAGCATTTTGGGGGATGCAGAGGGGCCAACTCTTGTTTTCAATTTCGTTTTCCCTTCTTAGCTGAAGCACCAAAAGCCCTTTGCAGAACCATGCTGTGAATCCCCATTCAGGTTAAAATGACCTTTTTTAGTGTATTCTTCCCCCTCATATTGTTATTTTTAGCCTGGAGAAGGGTGAGGTTCTTGGCACAACCCCACGGAAGGGTTGTACTGAAGGTGTCGGATGCAGAGCCTGCTGCTCGTGCTGGTGTAAGGGGAACCCCTGGCACCCCACTCCCTGCTGGTCCCTCCAAGTGCATATCTGTAACGTGACTTCAGACAATAGTTGAAAACTCAAAAGGTTTAGAGCACTGTTGCAATGCAAGAGAAAACCTGAGAACTGATATTTAAATCCCTGCTCGCATATACGAGGGATTTGGGGAGGGACTGGATTTGGTCCAGGCTTTCTCGATGTTAATTCTCCACTATCTCAGACCATCCTGCAAAAGAGCAGGACAGAAATCTCTGGAAGAAGCCACTGAGTGGTGGGGGCTTGCCTTGCTACGTAGCCACATTTATTTTTATTTTACTTTTGAGCTAGTATTCCAGGAAAGCCCATTAAAAGCTGGCAGCCGGCTGCTCGGGAGCAGCTTGCCGGAGCCGAGCGCCGACGTGTGATGCCGGAGGAGCCGCGCCGATGGCTGGGGATGACTGATGGAGCGAGGTGTCGGTGGAAAGGAGGGGAAAAGGGGGATGTTCTCACTCCGCTGAACTTCCTTCCTTTGTGTTCCCTATTAAGCCGGGGGAACCGCGCTGATGCGGCTGCTTTTGCAGCCTTCCAAGCTCCCATTTAATTGTGGATGATTTCATCCCGGCCTTTTTTATGCTGAAGCCAGTGGCCTGCGTCATGCAGCAGTGAGTTTAGGCAGATTTTATTTGCATGTGAGTCATTGAGCTTTTCCAGCTGAATGTCACCAACTTGGAATTTTTGTCTGATTTTGTTGTTGTTTTTGTCTCTTGGTGTTTTTCCACCGGTCTTTTTCCCTGCCCTTTCCTGCCTGCGCCCCCTCGTCCCTCTGCATCCCCCCCCGCAAAAAAAATAGGAAAAGACTAAATGGGAGTTTGAGTTGGCAGTGCAAAAGGACGGGATTAGGAATGTTCGGGGAGAGGGGGGAAAAAGGATGCTTTATGTCGCTGGGAGGGAAGGACCAGAGCCAAGTCAAATTGAGGGCTCTAATTTGGGAGCGGTGTTATTACAGGTCACAGGGAGTCAGTTACTGGCTAAATTGGGAGAGCTGTCACATGCCAAGGCTGGAAATGCTGCTCACATGGCTGGGGCACACAGGCTTCTGGGCAACTCGGTTTGATTTTGTTGACAATGCTTAAAAAAAATTAATAAAAAAACCCTGTTTATTTTCCCTCAAATATAGGCTCCGCAGCAGCGTCCCTCTGCCTCCGCTGCCGGTTCATCCTGGCCCTTGCTGCCCTTTGCACAGAGAGGTTTATAAATAGAGCAACTCCTCCATTATGTGCAGCTTCAGTCTCTTTATTTTTATACTGGAATCTGTTCGATGATTAACAGTTTAAACCATGTGCTGTATATCAATACCTTACATACCCTTCATAACTTATTTTTAGTATTATTTTTCCCCCTTCTAAATCCTTTATCCATTTTAGGCAACACCGTTATGGCATTCACATAATTTTTTATGTGGTTTTTTTTGCCTTTGAAGAAACTTATCTACATTTCAATTAATCTTTTGGTAAAAGGCTTTTTGCAATGGAAATTAATAAGTCGGAGGAGTATTTCCTCCATGCCTGTGGTTGTGCCTGTAGTCTCCTCACTGAAAGTCAGGAAGATTTGGGTGTTTTTATGGATTAGGCTCAAAGGAGAGATACAGAAATTGCGTGTTTTATTTCTTTGGCTTCCTGCGTCCTAGGAAATTCCACTGAAAATATGGATTTGAGGGCGTGTGAAGGCATGTGAGCAATATAACCCCGCTGTAAGTGAAAGCAGGCAGTGAAGTCATTTCCCACCTGTACCCCAGGTCCCTGAAGTAGCAAAACCAGCAGCATTTTCCTGTGGCTGAGCTCATGGGCTCCAAGGAGGGATGGGACTTGTGGAAGCAATCTGCAGCCCTGTTTAATTATGCTTTTAATCCTTGCTGACCCATCCCACTGCCGTGGGCCAGGCTCTGCTGGCCGGCTGAGCTCAGCTGGCTTTGCACGGCCACCAGCAAAAGCCACTTGACCCAGGATCTCGTCAGGGTATCTTTGTCCATCAGACCTGGCACGGCTGCTCTGATATTCCTGTCTCCTCATTCCATGCACAAGAGCTGATGGATTCCCCTCCTCAGGAGGGACATCGTTTTGGTGTCATATCTGCCACAAGAGCCTTCCTCTATCCACCCCATGGATGGTGCTCCTGCTTTCTCCAGCTCTCCTGCCCCACTGGGCAGATGTGGAGCAACACCTCACCTGATGATGTCCACAGTGTTAATGGGGCTTTTGCACCTTTGCACGCTCCCTGTGGTCAGGGAGGGTGCTGGCACTATTTTCCTGCACTTCCCAACGTCCATCCTCCACACCTGAGGCTTGGGAGCAGAACGCCCGTGATGCCCAGGAGCTTGGGTGCTCCAGTGAGTAAAGGGAAACCTGCACTGGGTGTCCTTGTCCTGTGTCAGGTTGGCTTCACTCTTCAGGACAACTTTCATAGGAGGTTGGTTGGTTTATCTACCAAGCATCTGTTTTCCTCCTGCCCTTGGGGTGAGAAGCAGGAGGTGGCACCTCATCCTTGCTGATGCCCCGCCTGGCTCTGAGCTCTCATTTGTGACACTGAACTGTTTCCCACATTTCTCTGTCCGAGTGCTGAGCGCTTGTTGGATTTCCACTCTTGTTTCCCATCCGTTGGCACTGCTGCCATCAATGCAGACATCGCGAGACCACCCTGGCTGGACTGTGGCTTGTGAAATCAGTGAAGCAAATTCCTCTCTCCCAAGGTGTTCTCCATGCCAGTGCCAGCCGTGTTGCACTGAGGAGCTCGAATGCCATCATTCATGTGGTGTAGATTCCCTTGGCACCCGTGGGGCTTTTGATAAGGTTTCCCAGCGTGTCATCTTTGCTGTGAGTCAGTGAAATGCTCTCAGCATTGGAAATCTCTGCACTAAATTAAAGCCCTGTTGCTAGGGAGTGTTGTGATAATACACAGTGTTATGCTCCCCAGCAAAAGTGTGCGACAGTACAGCCTAGAAAACAAATCCATAAAAGCTCCCGTCGGATGCACAGTGTGAAAATCGAGTGTACTTCAGCTCAGTATTAAATATGTCATGGAAAAAGACTCCGGCTCCTCCTGAATTTCCTGAAAGTCTGCTTTGGGCTGAAAACTGTAGTGGCTGGAGCCAATTTAGAGAAGGAAAAATCCCTGCTCTTGTTGCTGTCTGCAGAAGCTCCTTAATGATCGTGCCATGCAATTCTCCGGTGCTAAAAATACATCACTTCTGGGTTTGTGCAAACAGCCTCCTAATTACTGGAGCTCTGGCAAGCTCAGGAGGCAGAGGGGGAAAATAGTGGCAAAAATATGAAAACTTTACTTATTTCTACTCATAGTAGAGCTGGACTCTTCCTTGCTTGTGGATCTCAGCGGGATTTAAGGGATGTTTTGGTGAGAGGTATCCCAGCTTGTTCTGCATCTGACCAAAATAATGGGCATTCTGCTCCCATTTTGAGTTTACAAGTTGGGTAGAGGATGTTGAGCTCCCTGCCCTGCTGTTCTGTCCACTGGTGGGGCGTTTCACCAGCCTGTTTGGGGTGATGGGATGGGGCGGTCTGATCCTTGAGCCTGACTTCGATGCCAAAATTCCCAACTCCTGCTAACACTTCTTGGGACTGCTGTTGTTTTGGAGAGCACAATGAAGGGGGGAGCTGCCGGTGATAAACAGCTGAACTCGCTGCCCAAGGAGAACTGCCTTTAAAAGGGCAGTGAGTCGAGTAGGGCTCATGTCTTATCCCCCACAGGGGTTTTTTGTGGGGAGGGGACGGGGTTGTTTGCTTTTTATTTCCCCAGAAGTTACACGTCATACGGTCACCTGCTCCTTGCCTGGCTTCCCAAGGAGAGTTGCAAGAACTTGTTGAAAGAGTTGTCCAGAGAATCTGTGGCTGCTGCATCGCTGGAAGTGTTCAAGGCTGGGTTGGACAGAGCTTGCAGCAACCTGGGATAATGGAAGGTGTCCCTGCCCACGGCAGGGGGTTTGAAGGTCTTTTCCAACCCAAACCATTCCAGGGTTCTGCGAAATCAGCTATTCTTCCAAAATGAAGTGCCTCCAGGATGCAGCAGCCGGTGTTCCTCTTGCCACCCAGCTGTGCTGACAAACCCATCCGTGGTGTCTCGGCCGTGGGTGCTGAGGGACTCGCCTGTTGCACACAGGGCGGTGCTGGGAGCAGTTGCAAGAAGGTGGTGTGTTGGAACAGAATTGCTTTGGTGGTTAAATATTCAGTGCTGCATTTAACAAGGAGTATTTGTCGGTAATTTACATGGAGCTTCTTAATCTTGGTCATCACAGATGGAGAAGATGCTCCTTCCTGAGTTCTGGGCTCCTGTCAGCGCTGAGCCAGAGAATCGTGGATTGTTTTGGGTTGGACAGCACCTTAAAGATCAGCTCTTTCCAACCCCTTGCCATGGACAGGGACACCTTCCACTAGACCAGGTTGCTCCAAGTCCCATCCAGCCTGGCCTTAAATCCTGCTGTGTAGTCAGAAACACTTTGCTTTTCATGGTTGTGTGGCTCTTTGTTTTCCAAGGAACCAGTGTTCCCTTCAGTGGGGATTTCCCCAGCCACCACAGTTAGCAGGACGTGCCGTGCCTATTGCTCCATTTTTGTTGCCTCTCTTCCCTGCATCCATTGTGGTCTGTTCACCTCCCCTCCCACTTGGAGCTTCTCTGCAGCAGCCGCTGGGGTGGAAAAGAAACATTAAGTACTTTCCTGATGTATTTTTAGCCTCTTAGAGTGTGATGTAGCTGCTGGAAACACGGAGGGGAGCCAGCACCATGTGAACCCAGAGGTTGCAGTGCATCACTGGCAAATTTTCCATCGAGCGCCGGTGCTCCTTGGCACCGTGATGGAGCCGGGGTGCAAGGTGGGATGTGGGCACTGGAGAAGGGAGATGGTGCCTGTGCCTTGTGTGATGTCTGTCTGTCTGTCCTGTCCTCATGGGTGCTGGTGGACAAAGGGCCTGTCTGTCCTTCAGAGAGGTCATCCACACTTAAATTTGCACAGAAAGGCGACCAGATGGGGAAAGGGGAATTCTGTGGTTGCCTTTTTATATCTCATTATAGACTGAAGATGTGGGATTGGCGCTGAGCGCGTTGGACCTGGAGGTTCAAAGCTGTTGGGGTGGGTGCTCCAGGAGGGGAAGTGCAGAGCCCTGATTCCCACACGTAGCAGTCCCCAAGCCCTCCTGGTGTCCAGGGCTTGTTTGCAGGCCTTCCAGCTGCTCCCAGCTCCTAGCCAAGGCTTGTTCCAGGGCAAAAGCTTCGCCACTGCTTCCCAAATTCCTCCCCCAGATTCGGCTGTCAGACCTGAACGGGAGGGAGTGACAGCAAAAACACAGCAGAGAGGTTTTCTCATCTTTCCCTCCGTCAGATCCCGCGTTACCCGCTGGGGTGAGCGGTGTTGGTGGCCTGTGAGGAAGCTGTTCCCAGGATGCAGAGCTGGGCTCTCCTCAGAGCCGCGGGAGGTGCCAGGCAGCCGCGGGTGCCGGATCCGGCAGGCACGGAGCTGTTTGGCACAGCTCCCGTTGCTTCAGACGTGTGGGATTAGGTCCTCCCGCCCCGCGCTGAGGTCAGCGCTGGCGCAGGCAGGAATCCAGAGCTGTAGCAGGGGGAGGTTGGTGGGATTTGCACACCACGCCGCAGCCTCACGGACGTGGAGGTGCTGGGAGGCATCACCGGTGCCTTCTTCCCTATGCTGGCCGTGGTTTTGCATCGATCTTGGTGAGACGAGGAGCAGGATTCAGGTTCACCGGCATTTCAATGTCAGCCTGCCTCTCTGCCTGGTGCAGTTGGCAGCTCTCTAATAACCTTTATCATTGAGATTTTCTCCCTTTTAATTAGCGTCGGTTGCTATAACGAGGAGGCACATGCTGAAATTCTGATTATTTGGCCTCTGGTGCAGGGAGAAGGCTGCCAGGTTTAGCAGTGAGGATATTGATGTGCTCTGGATGGGGTACAGAGAGTTTCCAACAGGGTTCTCACTTTGTTTTCCGTAATGTTGGCCTTTTGAGTGAGGCTGATTTACGAAGGGAATGATGTAAATTCACCCAAACAAAGTATTGTGACTGGGCTGACGTGCAGGTGCTAATTACTGCAAATAATAATTTAAATCCCTTCAGCTGGAAACACTCTGTGCTTCACCTTCAATCGAGCTGCTGCAGTAGGAGTCAGGGCAGAGGTTTGTATCTGCAGTAGTGTTGGAGAGAGGATTTGTGTGATGGATGGTGGGGAGCTGGACCATCCCACTGACCAGTAAATCCAGTTGTGGGAAGGCTGGGACTGGCAGCAACCTGCGCTTGGTCAATACACTCGGTACAAATTCAGACCTGTGGGTGAAATCTCGATTTTTTGTTCTGCTTTAAATTTGCAGCAAACTGTCCCGTGTGAGGTGGGATGTGGTCTTCCCACTCCACTCATAGAATTGCTGAATGGTTTGGGTTGGAAGGGACCTTACAGATCATCTAGTTCAGAATCTGAAGCCAGATGAATTCAAGCTTACACCTGATAAATTCAACTGGAAATGGAGGCGAAATGAAGGCAAGCTGAAGTGCTTGGGAAGCTCTGGAACTGGGGTTTGTCTGATGGTGGTCACTCACTGGGAGATGGTGTTGTGGCCAAGCAGAGGTTGTTGGGCTGCGTGCATATGCAGGGAATCAGGTTTCTTGCCTCCTTTTGTCCTGGTGAAGGCACCCAGGCAGCTGGAGTAGGTGTGAGATCCTGGAACTGACAGAAGATGACCTTGGTTACCGCAGATTTAGGAGATTCTGATGGAAGTGCAGCATCTCCCATGGATATGTGGAGAAGCTGGTGGGTAGTGATGTGCTGCAGAATCTTTGCACAGCTGGAAGAGTCTGGGTGTAGATTTTTCTGCCTTAGGCAAAAAAAGTGGATGCCCTGCACATAGCTCTGCCCATCGCCCGGAGCCAGTGCTGCACTGATAATCCAGGAAACGGCGAACAATGGGAACCTCTTCTGGGAACTGCTGAGGAAGCCTCTTGTAAAACCTTCCTGCAAACCCAGAAATAGCCACTGCTTGCTCTGTGGCCACCGGTTCCAGGCTCGCTGGAAGCAGTTGCCAGCTTCCTAAGCATGGATCGTATTTCTGTTTTGCTGTTGGCCATCCAAGACACGAAAACCTCAGTGTTGTCCATCCCTAGGAATGCTTGGTTGCCACCCAGGAGCACCCAGTTCCTCTCTCCAACCCCTAATGGTGCAGCATGTCACTTTACAGAATCCAGGCTTCCAGCCTAAACTTTTTGTACAAACTGCTGTTTTTTCTCCCCAAATACATCTGAGAGTGCTGTTCCTTTCCACCCTGCTGGGAAGGTGCTTGGAGGGTGCCCTTCAGATTTGAGCATCTGGTTAATGGTTGGACTCAGTGATCTTAGAGGTCTTTTCCAACCTTAATGATCCCATGATTCCATCTCTTAGTCATTTCTTACTTGGGCAAATTACCTGAATGGGCTTTTGAGAACTTTTTGTGGAAAACTGGAAACAAGGGCATAATAAAACTGTAATTTAAGAGCAATTTGCTGACAACTGGAGTCCTTAAGTGCACTGACTTAGCCTTGAGGGGCAATGATACCAAGCCTCCTGTGTGAATGTCCTCTTTGTCACTTGGAAAATCCTTGGGCAGTTTTTAAACACTTCTAATTTTTAAATTCTTGTCCTTGTTACTCACGATAAGCTGTTGTCTATCTCATAAATTGCACATCACTCATCTCACTCACTTTGTCGAAGCCCCAGTCAGCATATTCATGGAATCCTGGACTGGTTTGGGTTGGAAGGGATCTTAAAGACCATCCAGTTCCAAGCCCCTGCTATGGGCAGGGACACCTTCTGCTAGACCAGGTTTCTCCAGCCTGGCCTGGAACACTTCCAGGGATGGGGCAGCCACAGCTTCTCTGGGAAACCCATCCCAGGGCCTCACCACCCTCACAGCCAACAAGTTCTTCCCAATATCCCATCTAACCCTGCCCTCTGGCAGTGGAAAACCATTCCCCCTTGTGCTGTCCCTTCAGGCCTTGTCCCAAGTCCCTCTCCAGCTCTCCTGGAGCCCCTTTAGGCACTGGAAGGGGCTCTGAGCTCTCCCTGGAGCCTTCTCCTCTCCAGGCTGAACAGCCCCAGCTCTCCCAGCCTGACTCCAGAGCAGAGGGGCTCCAGCCCTCAGAGCATCTCTGTGGCCTCCTCTGGGCACTTCATTTGTGTTCTGGTTCACTGTGAAATGTGATAAATCATATATGACAACAGGAGGAGGACCCAATTTTTGCTTTCAAAATGAAGTGGTTTATCTTGGATGGGTTTGGTTGGGTTTTGGGGTCTTTTAAGTGCTTGAGAGTTATTTGGCATTATTGTTGTTCCTTGAAGACTTGTCACCCCAGGAGACATACGCATTCTTGTGCCTGTGCTGACAGCTGCTCTTGGCCATCCCTCCAGGCAGGGGCAGTGTTTTTAAACTGGAATTCCCTGGTCCAGGTGGGGTCCAGAAGTCTGTTTGCAAAAATCAAAACCAGAAGAAAAAAATCCTGCAGTTTGATCCTTCAGGGTTTGTAAGTGCAGGCACCAGTGTGCTGTCCATGTTGCATTTTGCACGGACTGTGTCTATCCCTGCATTTGTCCACCTGGGCTGCTTCACCTTTGGAAAGCTGTGACTGTTCCCAGTCCATCATAACCATGTGCCTCCCTGGTGGTTGGAATAACCCCCTCATCCCTCAGGAGGCACGTTCAGAGTAAAGGCAGGAAGGTCCCTCGTGGAGTGCTTTGTTAGGGATGGATCCATCACCACTGGACACGGAGACAATTAACAGTTTGCAGGGATCCAGCAGTGATTAAGCAGATTTGTGACAGAGAAATTCCTTAATAGCTCAATAAATTGACAAACTTCACCTCTTCCTCCAGCCAGAAAGCCCCATTTTTTGGGGTAGTGTTGGTCCTATTCATAGCACAAGCACAGCTTTCAGCCTTGGAAGCAGGACCCAGCTATATTTGGAGCTGGATGTATCCACAGGCATGCTGCACATGCATCAGCTGGGCTGTCTAGCAGCAAAATCCTGTCACTTAAGTAATCCTACATTAGAAGGCAGTTTCACATCCCACCTTCATTCAGCTTCTCACCCAAGAAAATGTTCCATAATAAAAATAGGGATTTTCTGCTCCAGGTGCACTGACAGCTCCCATCCCTTCCCACTACAGGGCTGGTCAGTTGTTATCTTAGCTCATCTCCAAAAGGAGATGGCAGTGCAATGGCAGCACTGGACAGGGATTTTGGGGAGGATTCAGGGCAGCAACAAGGAGATTCTAATTTTGGTACTCTATGCTCAGATTTGCCAGTAGTTGTGACATTCCACAGAGCAGCGAAATCCTTGTGATGGGAAGCACCAGGCATCCCTGAGACAGCATCCAGGGAAACTAATGAGGCTGTGATGGGATTAATGCCTGCAACCCACTGCAGGTATTGTGTCAGGACCCTGGGATGTGGGACTCTGGGATATGGACCCTGAAACCAGGACACATCCTAATCACAGCTGATCCAAGCACTTGGTCTGGCCATAAAGGGTGAGATATCCCAGATGGCTGGGAAGGCATGGGAGCAGATAGGGGGCTGAAGTGGAGGCTCCTGTGTTCAGGGAGAGGGTGAAGGGGGGCAGTGAGGTGTTTCCAGCCCCTCTGCCCCTGCCCACATGCAGCTCCTGCTTTCCCCCTCCTGCACCACCCTCTCCAGATCCCTCTGTTTTCTGGCAGATGGGATTAAGCCTGACCTTCCGCCCCATCTCGGAGAGAGCCAAACCTCTTTCAGATGTAATTATTTTCCATTTTTGTTTAATTGTGCACATCCTGCTGCTGGCTGAGAAGGAGAGCAGCTCCTGCCTGGGCCAGGGTGGGAAAGGGCACCCAGCCCCTCATCAGCCACAGGCTTTTGGGTCTGTTCCATCTTTGGGGGTTGTCGTTTAAATCCCCAGATCTCTTGGAGGTCTGAGGCAAGGTTCCCAAGAAGCAGCTCTGTCACCATCCTGTGTTTCTCCAGTGATGACCTTCATGCTCAGCTCTCCCCCATGTGAGGAGGAGGAGCCCAGCCATGGCCACCTGCCTCACTCCACCTTCTCCTCTTCTGCCTCCTCCTCCTCCTCCTCCTGTTTTCCTGTACACGGTTTATACCAGACTCTGCTTTCTCTGCGTGTGTTTTGCTCCTATGAACAAGTGACACCAACTTCTTTGAACAGTTCATTGCAGGCCTTTTTTTAATGATCTTTGATTTCTCAGTTTATCTGAGCTGCTACAGAATCCCAGCTGGTGCCAGGCTGGAGTTTGGATGTGCCAGCCTGAAAGTGCTGCTGAACCACCCTGAGAGTGATGATAAAATATTAGGCTATTAAGGGGGTGGGTGACATCCCTCTCTGCAGGAGGATGGGAGAAAATAAGACACATTTTCAACTCACCAGGCAGCTAAGGGAGAGGGCACAGATAAATGAGATTAATCCTAATGGGAAGCTTTGCCTGTAACAGTGATATCTGCATATGGAAAATATGGATACGTTCTGGTGGGCCTTAAGTAAAGATACTTGTGTATCCTTTTCAACTTTGCTTAGATTGAGTATAGCTTTCCCAAATCCCACTTTTTAGCACCAAAATAACCTCACAGCATTCCCACAGGCACAGGAGTACCAAAAGTCACATCTGTAACAAAGCAGTTCCTTCTCCACCAAGGCTGTGCCACGTCGTGTCCCTTGCTCCTTTCGGCACAAGACAGCTCGGGCACGCTGTCGGCTGGCTTGGGAAGTGGCTCTGGAAGAGGGGTAGGCCTGTGGAGAAGTCAATACCCCTGCAGAAAGTTCCAGTGAGAGTCCCCAGCGTTTCCAGCAAGCCACCTAGTGGCTTCCTATTAAAACAGTTGCGTGCCTTGCAATTGGGAGGGCAAAGCTGCAGGGGTGAGTGCTGCTCACCACCGCCGTTGTGCCGGGAATCTGACGTCCAGGGTTTGGTCCTAATTGGGGAAAAGGTGCCACTTTCATTAATAGCTCTCTCCTGGGTCAGGGGTGGTGGAGTGGTGGGAGGGTTGGGTTAGCTGCTGCCTGGCAGCATGGGTCATGCAGAATCATAGAATCATGGAATATCCCCACAAGGGTCCCTTCCTGGGTCACAGAATATCCTGAGCTGAATATTGATTTGCTCTTGTGCCTTCCCAAGAGCAAACCTGATGAGTGATGCTACAGATGGAGATCCAGATCTCCATTTCACTGGTGTGGGTTCAGCTACCCTAGCTCAAAAACACATGGAGGATATAGGGATAATCAATGATTTAGAGCAGCTTCCTGTATAGAATGGATAGGAGACAGCAGATAGGGAGGGAGAACCTGAAGGTTTGGGGGGTTTTTGGTTGACATGAGAACTCAGCATTTCACTTGATGAAGTTTTGGGCGGTGTGTTTAAAGCAAGCAGAAGGAAGTCCTTGTCCACCACACGGTTCAGTTGTTGCTCCCTTAGCACAACCCACTTCAGGGGCTGAAAGTCTGAAGGCTTCACAGAGGGGTTCGGTCAACGCTGAAGGAGAGACTGCACTCTCTTGGGAAGAAAGTGCAGTCTCTCCTGGGAAGTGTCAGTCAAGAGGTCTGGATAGTTCCTGAGCTGTCCGTGTTTGGAGTTTGTATAAGCTTTTCAGAAAAACCTCTGGTGATGGAGATCTCACAATGTCCCAGGCCATCCTACCCTATAAAGGGCAGTTTCATCATGTCCAACCTCATTCACCTTTGCTGCAGTTCAAATCACAGAATCATAGAATTGTTTAGGTTGGAAAAGCCCTCTAAGATCATGGAGTCCAACCATGCCAAAGCCACCACTGACCCATGTCCCCAAGTGCCACATCCGCACAGCTTTTAAATCCCTCCAGGCGTGCTGACTCCACCATTTCCCTGGGCACCAGAAGATGTGGAGAGCAGCTTGTCCATGCCAGTATTCACCTCTCAGGCAGGTGACAGGCTGGCTGGTGCAGGTTTTCTGTGCACCACAGCATCTGACTGATGTGGTGCTTCCCAGCCCAGGCTCTTCCCCACCCCGTGCTGCACAGCCTTTTGTTCCTCCTTGCATGCAGACGTTTGCACCTCCTTACTGCAGATGTTTTTTCACATCTTTTCTCCAAGTCTCACTGAACCACTGAATATCCTGAGTTGGAAGGGACTCCCAAGGATGATTGAGTCCAACTCTTTGCCCTACCCAGGACACCCCAACAATCCCACCCTGTGCCCGAGAGCATTGTCCAAACGCTCCTGGAGCTCTGGCAGCCTTGGGGCCGTGACCATTCCCTGGGGAGCCTGTTCAGTGCCCCACCACCCTCTGGGGGATGAACCTTTGCCTAATACCCAACCTAAACTTCTCCTGGCACAGCTTCCTGCCAACCCTTCAAGTCCTCAGGATTGTCTGACTTCTAATCCAGTTTTCTGGAGTGTTTTGCTTTCTTTTAGTGTGGTGCCTGCACGCTGAACACATTTATCACATCACCCTTATCACCGATGACGTGCTGGGCAGTGTCAGGGCCGGGACAGGTCTCCTTGCCCAGCACATCCTCCCAGTCTGACAGTGAATCAGCACTACCAACTCCTCCATATGGTTTTTGGATGAGTTGTGTGCCCACATTAGAGCATTTTCTCTCTGCTGGAGTGCTGAGGGAGCCATGTGCAGCAGCACCTAATGAATATCAAGATACACAGCACTGCCTGTTCCTCCAGCTATTCACAGGCCAGTTGCTCTGTCGCAGAAGGAAATTAAATTGCTCTTGACAAATTGATGTCGGCAGTCACTTATCATCTTGTTATCTTCTAAGTGCTTACAAATAGGTTGTTTCATTATTTGTTCCATCAGTTTTCCAGGAGTTCGAGTTAAGTGACCAGTTGGTAATTCCCTGACTTTTCCTTCTGCATATTTAAAGCTAAACCCTATGTTTGCTTTCTTTCTGGTCTTCTAAAACCTCTTCTGTCTGCTGTGAGCTAACAGAGGAAAAAGAGCTCTGGGGCTGCTTCAGCTGAGCCCTTCCCTCCGTCCTTTTGGGGCTGGTGGATGGACCAACATTCTGGTTGGGTAATTGGGTTCCTGCTGGAAAGCTTCTTCCCTTCACCCTCTGTGGCTCTCACCTCTGTTATCTCCTTTGAATCTTGACCTTTTCCAATTTTCAGCCAGTGCTTTTGAAAGGTTGACTTTATCCACAAAGTGCTTTTGTGTAGTACTTTTTGTAATCTGCAACAATATGGAAAATTTGGGCCAAATCGTGACTTCGATTACAATTAGGACAACAGCAGTGGAGTAGAGTTGGCCGTAATTTGGCTTTTTTACTGATTTTCAGGAACTTCTGGTTACTTTTGGCATCCAATTCAGCGCACTTTGCCATGAGCATGGTTTTTGGAGGATGGTGACCCCCCTGTCAGGGAGATGCTCATGCTGTGCATCACACATGCAGAAATCCCTTTGGCATGTTGTATTTACCCCACCAGGGGCTGGTTATTTCTTTATTAGCTCTGTTTGCCAATTTCTCAATTATCTTCCCTTTCCCCCCCCTATTCCTTCAACAGGAATCATTAACCAGTGGCAGCAGGAATCCAAGGATAAAGTGATTTCCCTCTTGTTAACCCACCTGCCTTTACTGAAGCCCGGCAACATCGAGGCGAAGGTCGAATACATGAAACTCTTGCCTAAAATCCTGGCGCACTCCATCGAGCACAACCAACACATCGAGGAGAGCAGGCAGCTGCTGTCCTACGCCTTGATACACCCCGCCACCTCCCTGGAGGACAGGAGCGCCCTGGCCATGTGGCTCAACCACCTGGAGGACCGCACGTCGGGGGGCTTCGGCGGCCAGGGCCGGGGCCGGTCGGACTCGGTGGACTACGGGCAGGCTCACTACTATCACCAAAGACAGAACTCGGACGACAAACTCAACGGGTGGCAGAACTCTCGCGACTCGGGCATCAGCGTCAGCGCCTCCAGCTGGCAGGACAAAAACCTGGCCTGCGAGAACGGCCACCTGCCCCTCTACTCCTCCTCCTCCGTCCCCACCACCATCAACACCATCGGCACCAGCACAAGCACCAGTGAGTACCCATGGGGGGCTCTGGGGGTGGTCCCCCCCATCCCGCTAGAAATTGCTGCTTTGCCGTGGTTAGTAGAGGGGCTAAACTCATCTGGGCCATAGAAAACTCTTCTTTTTTTTCTTTTTTCCTTTCCTCACCTGCTTTTTTATTTCCTGCTTGCCTTGTTGGGTTTTTTTTTCCTCTGGTCCCGTGGGATTTGAAAGACTTGGGAGCTGGAGAGGAGGGAAAAACAGCAAAGAAAGAGTAAAAAATGTTCATTATCAAAGGCAGCCCCTTGTATTTCATGTAGTTCTGTGTAAATTTGCAGTTCATGTTTCAAGAGTTCCTAAAGCAAGAGGAAAGCGGATGCTTCATGTCCGAAAGTGAGCTGGGGAACTTGAGGCAAGTCCAGAAGTGTACTGAGGACTTACTGGGAAGAAATGGGGTTGCGACCCTGAGTACAGGCGTAATTTTTGGAAGCAGGACTGGAGTCCACCAGCTTTGGGGTATCTGAAAATGTTCCCTTGTATCTGCAGCACAGAGGTGTGAAGCTGGTGGTGATTGAGGAATTTAGGTGGACAATTTTCAGTGCTTTCTGGGGGAGTTGGCTAGCTGTTCCCCCATGGAGATCTTTCCAGGCTTCAGTGGATGGTGCAGAGCCCAGCCCAAGGCTGGGACACCAGGAGATGCTGCAGAGCACCATGACTGGAGATTTATCACAGGTTTTGTGTAAAGGTGTTGTGCAGCTATAACTGGTTTTTAAAGCAGCTGTTGATGCCTGTGAGCCTTCCTTGGGAGAGGAGGAACAAGGCTTCTTCTCAGTGGGATTCAGAAGCTTCCCTGTCCACCTGCTCCCTCTGTGGAGGGCTGTCACACCCTCCTCACTGTCACCTTGAGTGACTGCCACCATCTCACCTGCAGGGCTGGACATCCTCCTTCACTTTGGGGCGTTCAGAAGGTCTCCCCAAGATGCTTTTATCAGCATCTCCCTACATATCAGGGATGCAGAGAGCACTTTGGGGAGGAGAAGCTTCTTGTGACGACAGCGCTGGTTTCTCTACCAGTGTGTGGAAAGCCACAATTAAATAGCTAAAAGCTTTTAAAATGGTCACTTTAAGCTTCTGGGCTTTTCCCTCTCCTGTAATAATTGCTTTTTTTTATAAGTGGTGTTTCAAATCAACAGTGATAAGAAACACAGCCCTGGGTTTGTTGCTGTAGCCCTGTTCCCTGCCTCTCCAGTGTCCATCCTTGCAGGCATGCAGGGTTTTAGCAGGAGGGTCTCAGCTTCTCCACAGACTCTTAACCATCCCATTCCCTGTCTGTGGAGCCCCAGCTCCTGCTGCTGTGGGCTGTGTGATGTTCAGCTTCTCCAAGAGCCAGTCCCTGCCCTGCGGAGCTGTTCAAGGGCGACTGAGCTGCATGGGAAAGGTTTGACACGGAGGTGGGGGGAGAGGAACTGTGAACGTATTTGCAGTTGGTCTGTTAAACCTCTCCAAGGGTTATTTTTTGGGGGCTTTTCCACGTGGTTTTTGCATACCTGGTCCTTCAGAGGATTTGCACATAAAGGAGGCAGAGGGAAGAGGTGCTGCTTCTAGAGGGATCTGGTTCCTCATGTCGGGATCTGGATCAGGGAGGTCTGGTGGGTACAGCTGTTTAATCACTGGCAGTGGCTGGAGCTCTGCAAGATGTGTTAGGTCTTGAAGGACTCTTTCCAAAAGCCCCTTGGTGTTTCTTTGAGCCTTTCTGGGCTCAGACCTAACTCCCAGCAGAAGCAACAACCCACCTCTTGCCCAATGGGGCCCCCAGGTATTGGCACAAGATGCCAAAACTTAGGCAGCAGCATAACTAATTAGCAGTGCCCAAGCTGCTGCACTGCTGTGGTTTTTCCTGAATTCCCCCAGAATTAGGTGTGTGCAGCAGCACTGGGACAGGAACACCTGTGGGTCTGCCAACAGCCCTACACTTTCCCCAGTCTTTTGCTTGAAGAGCACGTCCCTCCTCCATCTCTGCCACTTGCTTTGCTGCACCATGCCCTGCTCGTGATGGTTTAGTCCTACGTGTTAAGCTGTTGTAACTCCTGCCAACGTATTTTGGTGGCACCATGTTCAGACAACCGTGGGCTGAGCTGGAGGTGACCCAACCACACTTCGTGTGTTAGTTCATAAACTTCCTTAGCACAATATTTGGCTTGGGCACAAGCCTGGTAAATCCACAGATGCTAAAAAATCAACACGGCTGTCAGCCTTTGTCCCAGCCCCTTGACTCAATCGATACCTGTATTAATCTTTTATTTCAAAGCAAAGCCCCCAAACCCTTAGTGTTTGTTTAGGTTTTAGTGTTGTTATTAGTTTTAAGTTCTCCCTCTTACTCAGAGGTGTTTACCTGGGCAGGGGCTTTAATCCAGCAACACCCTGCAGGGCACAACCTTCCCTGAGCCATCCCTGGAAATGCACTGCCTGTTCCTGACCCCAAAATGGGGCAGAGTCTTTCCCAGAGGAGTAATGTGGTGATCTTTCCCAAGGTACCTTCTTCTGGTGTTACAGGGCTTAAATATGGGTGGCTGAAGCTCATGTGATGTTTCAGGATTGGTTCATCTCCAGCTCTCCTGCAGCAGCCCTGACAGGGGTTAGCCAAGGTTTAGCCTTGGCTAAGGAGATGTTGCTGGCGGCAAATCTGGAGTGCTCTGAAGGAGTCACTCTGGATTTACCACAGTGCTGGTGATCCAGGAGTGGGACCAGCATCCTAAGTGATGAATTTGGGTCTGGAGTGATCTGAGGATATGGACTTACCCACAATAATGGAAGCTTGCCCAGGGAAGCTGTGGCTGTCTCATCCTTGGAAGTGTTTCAAGGCCAGCCTGGATGGATCTTTGACCTGGTCTAATGGAAGGTGTCCCTGTCCATGGCAGAGGGGTGGAACCAGTTGGACTTCAAGGTTCCCTCCAACTCAAACCAAAACTGGGATTCTGTGATGTTCATGTGCTCCTTCCCACCCACTGCATCACTGCTTCCTCAGCCCGTCCTGCAGAGCTTGAGCTGCAACTTTAAACCAAGCTTTAGTGGGCCAGGAGTCCAGACAGGCTTGGTGTGGGCTTGGAGCACAGGCAGGGAGGAGCTGCTCCGGCGCAGTGGGACAGGGTGAAGCCCGGAGTCCCGGCTCTTTGGCCGGGTCAGGCAGAGGTTGCAAAATGTTGGAGTTGCACAACACCTTTGCAACAGAGACATGGCCTGGAAACTCTGAAAGGACAGAGGAAAGCAGCTTGTTTTCAAAGCTGCCAGCTTCTTGCACAGGGGCTCCAGTTCCTTCCCTACCCCTGTAACTGGTTCCCTCCGAGTGCGATCGGATGGCACGACAGGATTTGCTGTGAAATGGGAGCACAGCGTAGCTCAGCCCCGTGTTTTCCATCCTTGTGGAAGGGAGACTGTGAAGAAGCAAAGGAGGGTCTGTTGTTAGATGTGCTGAGAAGGGGAGTACAGGTACCTTGGTTTTAGATGGACCATAAACTCCCAGGTCAGTGATGGATAGATACAGTCAGAGACCTTGCTAGGGAATATCCTGCAAAGCAGGAATCCTAGGCCTTGGGACTGTGTTCATACAGGAGGGATGTTGCACTCGTTGGTGTTTCAGTGTTGCTGTGCTGCCTGGATTCACCTGTGAGGGAACAGAGAGGTCCTTGGACCAGCAAAGCTGTTTGCCAGTCTGGAGCCACCCTTCCTCTCCTGCACAAATGGGAGAGGTGCCGGGTGCTCAGGCCTGCTGCACCCTTCCCATGGGAGTCTCTGCCAGAAAACTGGTGGTGTTTGTCTTCAAGGAGAAGGAGAGGGAGAGCAAGCAGGGCAATGGAGAAATACTCACCTGTACAACCTCCTTGTCCTGAAAAAGAAAAATCTCTATCTCATCCTGGAGCTGAAGAGGGTTAAATCAGGGTTCTTCCTTCCATGCACCCCTGTCCAGGTTCAAACTGACACAGAGCGGGGTTAAACTAGTTATTGGGAAGAAATTCTTCCCTGTGAGGGTGCTGAGGCCCTGGCACAGGGTGCCCGCAGAAGCTGTGACTGCCCCCATCCCTGGGAGTGTCCAAGGCCGGGTTGGACGGGGCTTGGAGCACCCTGGGATAGTGGAAGGTGTCCGTGTCCGTGGAAGGGCACTGAACTAGATGATCTCTAAGATCTCTTCCAACCCAAACAATTCCATGTTTCTGTGATCCTGCCCTACAGGCAGATCTGCAGCTGCTGGACTGTATGTCAGCACGTGTGTGCGTGACGTGGCTTGCAGGATTTTGCCAACATTTGCTCCAGTTACGGAATCCCCACTGAGAGAGCAGGTGAACGTGGTGGAGCTCTCCCCGAGTCATCCGGGAGCTGAGGTGGAACAAGCACCACCAAGAAAGCACTTGCCACGAACGGAGTGTGGCTCTCGTGACTCTGCCTCCCCTTCTCTGTTGTACAGCAGCTCACTGCCTACCACTGGAGACAATCCTGTTGCCATACCCGATATCCAGACTGAGCTGGATAATGGGATAACTGCATGTTTTAACCCACAGGACCACCCTGATCTGTGCTGAGTTGATGGGCAGCTTGCAAGTCCTTCTCCTCTGTGTAGATTTCAACAACACCTGCAGGGAGGGCATTGTGTGTCCTCAACCTGTGTTTGCCTTACACAGAGCAACACATTTCCTCCCATGCAGGCTTAGCAAAACATGCCATGAGACAGTGAAAAAGTCTTAATGAGGTTACAGCAGCGAAGCAAAGAAATGTCGCGTTCTCGCTGGGGGTGGATTAGCTTTGCACTTGGGAATTGCCTTCAGAAATTTGTCCCTCGGTTGGCTGTGCTGAGACTTGGCACTCTGGTGCTCATCCTGCCAGCTGGGGACACCTCTCACGTCTGCTTTTCTTCTCTTTTACTGATAAACTGAGAAAGGCTTCTTGGCCTTTATTACACTTGAGCTTTTCAGTGGTGGTAGACAAGGGCATTTGTTGTCTTGCTCATGCCCTCTAGTGTCACACACACAACAGGTGGAGAACACTTTCAGAAGTCTCCCACTTTGCCACGATCCCAGTGCTACAAAATCTTGGTCATTCTGTAGCTTGAAATCAGAGTTGTTGTACGAGAAGATCAGGTGTGAGCAGAGTTGTTTTCTCAAACCCATGCACATAAATACAGCTGCAAACAGGACTGTGAGTGAGGACAACACAGAATCATGGAATCATTTAGGCTGGAAAAGACCTTTAAGATCGTTGAGTCCAGCCATGGTTTTCTACTCCAGCACTGGAGAGCAGATAGAGATTTCCTGTCCCCTCTGTAAACTGACAGCACTTTGTCCCTGGGAGACCCAGTCCACAGCTCTGCAGACCACGACTCAGCCAGTGAGGAGATGAGTGGTCACTCACCCTCTGCCTGGAGCTCATCGAGCACTGGGGGTGGAACTGGTGGTGGAGAACAAGAGCAATGTCCTTTTGGGGTGTCATCAATGCTGGGAAAGGTATGCTATTGCTCCTGAGTGTTTTCTATAGCCAATATCCCATCCTATTCTAACCTTGAAACTTCAGTTTAGCTGCCCCAGCCCATTTGGATCCTCCTTTGAGCCTGTTTTGGCATGTTCCATTCACCTCTTTGCTCCCAAAGCACCTCTTTTCTCTCTGTGTCTTTGGTTGACCAGCAAAGGTCAACTGTGATGCTGAGATCCCACCTTCAGTTGTCTCCACAGGGGTCCTAGACTGACATCCAAGCTAATCGGCCTACCTATTGTCTTCCAAACATCATAATCTGCACTGGAAGGGAAAAAAAGACAGGATTCACATCCACCCTTGAAGAACATTTGACTCAGGACAGCTGGGAGGGTCATTCTCCTGTTCTGTTCAGTTATGACTTGCAGTTCACAGGTGCTTTGCTCATAGGGCTGCCCATCCATGCAGCTGTGGGGCAGAAGTTTCTTACCAGCAGCTGTTGGCTCTCAGGGAATGTGGATGGCTGTGGGGGGCTATGGGTGGCTCTGGGGGATGTGTGAATAGTTCTGGGAGGATGTGGATGGCTCCGGGGGCATATGGATGGCTCTGGGGGAGGCAGATGGCTCTGGGGCATGTGGATGGCTCAGGGGGGATATGGATGGCTCTGACGGGATGTCAGTGACTCCGGCAGGATGTGGATGGCTCTGGGGGGATATGTGTGACTCGGGGAGGATATGAGTGGCCCTAGGGGGATGCAGATGGCTCTGTGGGGATGAGGTTAGCAAGGCAGAGCTGATGTTACCCGAGGCATCAGGCAGCACAGACAGAGCAGGGTCCTCCCCGCCGTGCCCGCTCTGCTCTCGCGTGGGAGCAAGTGACAACACAGGGCATATGTGCAGCCTACAGCTTTTGGGATGTGCTGATCCTGCTGTAGCTGGGCGTGGAGTGAGTGATGCATCCCTGCTTGCCAAGCAGAGCAAGGAGGCAGGGAAGGGAACGTGTCTCCTACGGGTGTACTGTGGCAAGTGGATTTTCATGTGGGCAGCGGGCTGGATCTTGTGGTCGTGCCTCTGCTCGACCCCTCATCAGCCACGATGCTCAGAGGCAGAGATATCACCAAAAGGCAGAGGGATCTCCAAAAAGAAAGAGGAGAGGAGACCTCGAGGCTGGGCTCAGCAGTGGCTTGCACCAGGTGATTCTGTGGGTGGCTCATAGCCATGTGTGGATGGCACCTGGTCGGTACAGACCCATGTGAGTGCTCCTAAGCCAGCCCTTGTGATACCAAATGGTGCTTCCAGGCACTTAAATAATCCGTGAGCTCTGGGCTGCCGTAGCCTTGCAAACAGCCCTGTGTCAGGGAAGCCGTGGAGCAGGTGGTGGTTGGTCTGCGCGGATGGTGAGGAGGAGAGGGTGTCCCCAGGTGGGCATGTCACACGTGTGTCCTCTGGGATCACACTATTCCTTCCTCCAAACTTGCTGTGTGCAAGGTTTGGTCCATATTCACACATGGAAACAGCGTGAAGTTGAGTCAGAGGAGGTTTAGGTTGGATTTCAGGAAAAGGTTCTTCCCCCAGAGGGTGGTGGGGCACTGAACAGGCTCCCCAGGGAATGGTCATGGCCCCAAGGCTGCCAGAGCTCCAGGAGCCTTTGGACAATGCTCTCAGGCCCATGGTGGGATGTCTGTGCAGGGCCAGGAGCTGGACTCAATAATCCTGATGGGTCCCTTCCCACTCAGCATCTTCTGTGATCTTACAGAGCACAGCTCCCAAATTCACATACTCTACTCACAGAGCAATAGCTCTGCTGCTTCCTGGCTGGAATGAGGCCACCTAATTTGGGAATCTCTATTCCAGCAGCACTCAGGGATGTTCCCACCGTCTCAGCTTGTGAAATCCCGGTGCAATCACCAACCACAGGCGCTCAGGGCAGGGAATTCCTGCCCTGGTTTTGCTGTTGGTGTGTTGCTTGTCCTTTGGTGGGGGCAGGTTGGGATGGGAGGAGACTGAAGCTCATGGCTCCAACACCACCTCCACTTTCCTTACAGCAGTCCAGGTGTCTTGGGGATGTTAGGAAGCAGCAGCAATGGTTTTGTGTGTATCCTGCAGTCCCTGGGATTCCTGTCGCCAATGAACTGTGCTTCTGACCTGGAAGTGACACAGAAGCCTTCAGCACAGCTGATTGATGCTCTCTGGGTTGTGGAGCAGTCAGACATCCCCAGTAATTCCGTCAGACCCCTCAGCAGTCTCCTCTGTTGGATGACTGGGAGGTTTTGTTGATGGATGGACCCTCCTAGACCTGGGTGCGCTTTTCCAGCCGCCCTGGTGCCTGTCGGATGCGGGCACGGACGGCAGCAGGCTGTGACTGCTCATGGCATGGGAGCTTGGTGCTCTCCTGAGGGAAGCTTTGCTTCTCCCATCACCCCAGGAGCACCTGTGGGTTCCTGTACTTTGCATCATCCCTGGAACTGCCATCAGCATGGGACGAGGGCTTCGTCTGGGAGCCAGGGGTGTTCCTCAGCACCTCCACTATTAACTCAAGTCTGTGAAAGGCCCTAGGAGTAATGCCCCCCTAAACCTTTCCTGCTTCTCCGTGATGTCTTCCCAACACCACTGTTCCCCAGTCTTCCCTCAAAACATCGAGATAATCACGTTTATCATGTTTTCCTGAGCAACTTCATGGGGCAAGAAACCCCTGGAGAGAATCCCCTTCCCATTGCTCATCCTTTGAATCCATGCAACTCTGGGCTTTGGCAAGTAAAGGAATGGAAAGAGATGAGCTCTCCTTCGCCCCACCATCACACAGCATCTGCAGAGAAATGGCAGGAGGGCACAGAGGAGGGATGGGAATGCTGTTGTTTGGATTCATCCAGAGCAACTCCAGGCTCCTTCCCCACTGCACTGGGACTTGCTGTGTTCTCCTGACTCAGTAACATGCTGCTGTTTAATTAACTTTTGACATCTGGTTTAAAGGAGCAGTGCACAAAATAGTTATTTACTTCATTTGGAAATTCTTTTATTTGTTACCATAATTATAGCTTCCTGCCCCCTTTTTCTTTTTTGGGTCTTTTTTGGATATTTTAATTAGCAGGGGAAGGGAGGGAGGGAGGGGGAATATTTGCTGCTCTCCTTGTGGTTATCACATCCTTCAAATTACTAAAAGAGGCTGGGATAATAGGTCTGGTGATTATATATAGGCACCATCTGCTCTGTGGCTGCTTCCTATCAAAGTGCAGTTAGGAGAGTGCAAGGAGGATATTTTCTCTCCAGCTATATTAAGACTGTTTCCATCTCGGCTCCAAAGCAAAGCTCTCTGCATGCAAATGGATCAAATGCGCTGTAATCAATGGCTCCGTTTTGGCAGCCTTGAAGCTGTTTTTTTAAGTTTTGTTTTATTTTCCCCTCAAGTTTGCTGTTCCCATCCGTTGTGCAGTTTTATTTGAGGCTGGTTGTTCTGCATTCGATGTTTTCTTGTAACCATAGTCCCCCCTGTTTGCTGAGCAATGCGGTCTCGTGTTTGCTGGCGCAGAGATCTGTGTCATAACTCGAATGCGAGGCAATATCTGAGCAATCAGGAATGTTTTGGAGGATGATGAAGGCAGATTTTTAGGATGCATCTGCTGTCGGTATGTAGAGGAGGTGGAAAGCTGAGCTGAGTTAATTTGGAGCAGTAATGGGAAAGAATTAATACTTGGTTTATGATACCAGCCGTGGCTGCCCCGCTGCTGCTGGGACTGTTGGGGAGCACTGCATGGCTCAGGGTTTGGGAGTCATGGAATTATGGAATCTCCGACTGATTCGGGTTGGAAGGGGCCTTAAAGACCATGCATTCCAACCCCCTGCCATGAGCAGGGACACATTCCACTATCCCAGGTTGCTCCAAGCCCTATCCAACCTGGCCTGGGGCATTTCCAGGGATGGGGCAGCCACAGCTTCTCTGGGCAACCTGTGCCAGGGCCTCACCATCCTCACAGCCAAGAATTCCTTTCCAGTATCCAATCTCACCCTGCCCTCTGTCAGTCTCTAAAGCCATTGCCCCCTGTGTTGGGGTGTCCCAGCTGGGCACCATCTTTTACATCTTCTCATGTGGGGAACTGGATACTGCATTTGCCCCTTGGTGGCTTCAGAGCCCAACAGGCTTTTCTTCTCTCCTGGAGCTGGTAAGGTTTTATGCTCTTGAAAGAGAAAGATAGAGGAGAAGGAATAAGACATCTCCAGCCCAGATGGAAGGGGAAGGTGCTCAGGACAGGATGTGTGAGTTTCCAAGAGGTGGAGACCAGAGGAAGCCGATAAGGCTGAAACACCAAGGAATTTGTCTTGCAAAATCTGTGCCACGGTGCCTACAAGAGAGGGGGACTAGGTGGCTTTTTTGAGTGACTGAAAAAGAGTAAAAAGAGACAAGGGAGGAGAGAATCCCAGATAAGTCAGCAAGGATGGGAAAGGCTGCAGGTCTGTTTCAGCCTGGATGGTGACTGTGGGACATATGTCACCTGCGACACTTGTTGTCCTCATGTATTTTGTCACTGCTAAAGGCACACTGCCCCCCTGCTCTCACTCCACAGGTTCTTAATGACTCTTTAGGAATTACTGGACCCCAACTCCTTGGGGCAATTCCAGAGGTTTCACATTCACCCCTTCCACTTGACTGGCTTAAGGCCCTTCTTTTCTCACTCTCAGTTTTCCATAGGTTGCATATTGCTGCATAAAGGATGTACATCTTCCAGCTTGACCTCCTGAAATGATTGTAAGTGATGGAGGGGTTTCTCCATCTGGAGTGTAATGTGGTGGAAGTGGATGCTGGTGGAAGTCTCAGCAGGGAGATGCCCCTCAAACCAGGGGTCGAGGCAGTGGGGAGCCCTGTCTGCTGCTTGAGCAAAGAAAATGCTCTTGGACATCTCTTCTGTGTGTGAAAGGTCTTTGGGAAGGAGAGTTCCTGCATCCCAGCACTGTTTATCTGGCTTGATTCGTGAACAGGGGAGGAATTTCTCCCAGGAGCCTGTAGCAAAAGCTATTTTCTGGGATAATTAGGGAGGCTTGGTTCAGCACAGCAGTGTTTGTTATTAATGGACCGGGATTCCCCAGGGACAGACACTGATTTTATGTGGTTTGTGTATGGATTTAGGAGAAAAAAATGCATTTATTGGCCTGGAGATCGGGGCATTGTGTTTACCCCGAGAGACTCGTGGTTTAGGGCAGCACCTCCTTGCAGCACACCCCTAATCCTCCATTCCCCCCATTCCCACCTCCCTGAACCACCATTCCATGCATCCTTTTATCTGTGAGTTGAATCATGGTTGGGATTCACATCTGCTCTGTCCTGCTCCCACCTTGCTGGATGCTCTAGTGGGAAGCAAGGACCTTGCAGTGCTTAAAAGGGGCTCATAAAGAAGAGGGAAAGGGACTTTTTTACATGGGCTGATTGTAATAGGACAAGGGGCAAAGGTTTTAAATTAATAGAGGGGAGATACAGATTAAGAAGAAATTCTTCCCTGTGAGGGTGGGGAGGCCCTGGCACAGGTTGCCCAGAGCAGCTGTGGCTGCCCCATCCCTGGAATTGTTCCAGGCCAGGTTGGCCAGGGCTTGGAGCAACCTGGGATAGTGGGAGGTGTCCCTGCCCATGGCAGGGGGGTGGAACAAGATGGGCTTTAAAGTCCCTTCCAACCCAAACCATTCCAGGATTCTATGAAAGAGCCTGAAAGCATCTCCCGAGCTCCTGCTGCTTGGTGAGACAGGCTGGGCTTCCTTCCAGAAATGCATCCCGTTGGATTGCTGAAGCCACCAAGGTCTGCGTTTACACATCCTTAGATGCCGCCCCGCTCCTGCTGCCACACAAATGAGTAAATAACAGCCACAGCAATTCCTGCTGGAGCCAAGCAGTGGATCCACATGTGTTTGTGCCATGCAGGGATTTCCAAAACCCCTGCGAGAGTTCCTTCCCCGCTGAGCCTGGATGGGGCCTCGCATGTGCTGCTCAGAGAGAGCAGCAACAAACGCGTTATTGTTTCTCTGTGCAGTTTCTTGAACAGGAAACGGTGTTTAAAAACGTCATTTCTTTAAAAAAGTTTGCTTGACAGCCTTTTCTGCAGTCTGTGCTTCTTCCTGTTTCTCTGCTCGAGGCAGCACTCTGCTTGTATGGGTTTTTTTCCTAATGCAGGGACTAATAACACTAATTTTCAAATACCACTATTTTCCATAAAACCCAGTGGCTTACTGCATCTAGAACCCTCAGTTCCACTCCTTCATGGCTTGTATCAGCCCCTGGTTCAGAGGGCAGGACATGGATTACCCGACTCCTACAAACGCAGTTGAAGTCACAGCCACAGAACACAGGGAGATTTAAAAAAGAAAAAGGCACAGAGAAAAGGCTCCAAGGGTTAGGGGATGTTGAGCCGAAAAATGTTCCATTGGATTCTGCTCTGGGCATGCTGGAGCTGCCTGGGGCAGCGTGGGGAGAGGGTGAATGAGGTGCCCAGGAAGGAGGCTGGGTGCCAGCTGGTCAGTGTGACCCACTGGCAGCTCTTTCCAAGGGTTCTCCGCAAAGAAACGCTGGAAAAGCCACGGGCATTGGTCTGCCAGCACGGGGAAGCCTTCCTGGAGGAGAGGATGTGTCGTGACTGGGATAGCAAGGAGGAGGCAGAGGAAAGGACTCAGTTGAACTTGGGGATTGCTCAGTGTTCCCTCTCCATGTGGGAGCTCCCAGGCTGCACAAAACGTTGTGTGGATTGAAAACATCCCCGCTTCCTATAGCAAATTGGGGTCAGGCTGCTGCTCCAGGTGCCTACAGACCAGGAAAGGAGCTGTACACAATCAGGGGCTACTTGAGGATGCACCATCAACAGCTTTGCAGACTAGAAGTGCCATATTTACACTAAAACAACAAAAAAAAAGCTCCTGAAGAGTTCAGTATGCACCTTGCAGTGCTTTTTCCTTTCTCTAGGGATGGGGAGGATGTTGTTTGGAATTGTGACCTGCTCTGTGGACCCTGCGCTGGTCTTTTGGGTGTCAGGGACCTGGTGGGAACTGGAGACAGTCTCAGCACTCGCAGGGGTGAGTCTGGCTCTCACTGGAAGCTCTCACACGTGTGTCTTGTCAAGGACTTCTGCAGCACTTTAAGCCAGATTTAATGAAGGGCAGAGGGAGAGCAAGCGCCTCATCAGCCGTCCCACGCTGTGTGGAGGAAGGTCTGCCTGCAAAGCCCAATTCCTCAGCTCTAATTACAGGAATGGGTGGCTTTTCCCTTCTCAGGCTGAAAAAAAATTGGCCCAAAACCCTGAGAAACCACAACACAAATGTCTGACGCCGTTCCACATGGTCTTCAGCGAACAAAAACCCTCTTGAAATCAGCCCTTGCCTCCCAAAATAGGCAACACCACTTCAAAAGGGAAGAGAGGGGATAAAAAAATCCCAAACCCAAGGCTTCATGGGGTGAGAGCACTTGCAGCCTCAGAGTTTCTATAAGTGTGTTGTCATGCCTGCCAGGCCCGCCAGGGTTTGGACCCGGGATAAAGCTGGATCTGCCCGGGGAAGGGCTGGTCCCACAGGGATGCTCCCAGCGTGGTCAGCAGCCACCTCCTGCCATGAGGAGCTGTGCACACCAGGACAGCTGCATTGTTGCCATCACTCCTTCTCCATCCCCTAAATTTTTTTACCTGCGAACGTTACGCTGAGCTTGATCCCAGTCTGGAGAATTGTCTTGCAAGGAAACATGGTCTGGTGTGGGCTGAGCACAGCCCCGGCCGAGCAAAGAGGCAGCACCAACCCTCTTACCCCAGGGAAGACCCTGATCTGCTCCAACCCCTGTCCCGCTGGACACCTGTTTGGAAGGAGCTGGACCAGGCAGTGCCTGTGCAGAGTGACTGGATGGTTCTTGCAGCACCCAAGGGGCAGGAAAACCCTTGTAAGCCAGAAGTGGGGCGCAGGGATCCATGTGCCAGCGTGGGATGCCCTTCGGAGCAGTGGTTTCCGCCTTTTGTTCTCCCAGCTCGCAGCACTCAGAAAGGCAGCTGTGCCCACCCACCTCCTGGGAGCTTATCTTGCTCCAGAAGAGTATTTTAGATTTCCTTTCTAAATTAAAGCTTAATATTTTTGTAGTAAAGAAAGGAGGTTGAGTGTAAGGTGATAAACTCACACTCGGTTTTCTTTTGCTGAAATTAAAGCCCAATGTGGACCATTTATTTTAGAAGGAATGTCCTTGGATTCACCTTGGACCATCCAAAAAGCAGGCAGGATGGTCAAATTCAAGTCAGGACCTACACTAAACTGACACTTTGAAAATAATCAGCTACATCTTCTATTCCAAGAAACTGAGGATGTGACCACAACCAGCAACATTAATAAATATAATAAATATGGGCATTTATTAATTCCCTTTCTGGAGATTACAGATAAAAAGAAGCAGAGGGGTGTGCAAATCTGGCAGGTGCCATCCCAGGATTCATGGCTTTTTTAAGGCTGCTGGAAATGGGTAATAAGAGGGTTTGCAAGAAACCATGTTATCACCAATGTCTATTACAGCCAGAAAGTAGAGCCTAAAGTTAGGCCAGTGCTAAGAGCCCTTAAACAATCTCTGTCTGGTCCCCAGAATAGCTGGGGTGTTTCAAAGAGCTGGTGTCTTGCAGCATCCTTTGCAGAGGGATCATCCCTGCTGCATCTTGGGAAGGTGTGTGAACTGACTCCTGGTTCAGTAAAAATTTGGCTTAGTAAAACACGTTCTGTTGGATCCAGCGTTGCGTAATCTCGGGGAAAGAAGTGGAACTGATTTTTATCTGTTGCACTGGTTGGTTTCTAATTGTCCCTGGCCACCCTTTGGAGTTCATTATTTCTCCTCCAGCCGACACCAGCTTCTAATTAAGGGACATAAAATTAAGATGGAAGAGCAGCAGTTTGCAAGGGTACTGCTGCTCGTGAAGGAATCTGGGCTGGATTTATGCCAAAAATACCCTCTTGTTTGCAGGATTTTGGTGGGGAGAGGGTGGTGTGAGCGCTGCTAGCATCTGTGCACACCCTGTAAGAGCTGGATTAGCAGAGCAGCCCTTCTCCTGAAAGGGGACAATTAGCTCCAGTCCTCCTTGCCCCTTCTCCTGCATCTGTCCTTCATCAAAGGGCACAAATGTTTCCTAAACCAGAGTTTTTCATACAAAAAATTCAGGGTGGATTCTCTCCCCCCAGCCCTGTGGCCACGGTGGGGGGCAGCAGTCACAGAAGGGCTCTGGGTGGTGCAGAGGCAGAGTTCATCCCTGGTGATGCAGTTTAACCAATTTATGCATTTTTTCCCTTTAATTCACCCCATATTTTGTCTTTTTTAAATGGTAAATATATTTTTCTCCTGGGAGGGTGATGTGACATCTACAGAGCCCTGTTACGGCGCTGCGTTTGGGGTGCAACTGCAAAGCCAAGAGCTGGAAAAGCTTGGCCAAGACCTTCTTAAATCCATCTATTTCCCCGTCAGGACGCACAACATCACAAGTTTAGGAAGCGTAACACTGCTCTGAAAGCAATCTCAGGATCTCATTGACAACCTTTGCTGCCAAGAGACTTCTGGAAGATGTTTGTATAGTTTTTTAATGGGAACAAATTCTTCCCCATAAGCCATCCCTGTGCTTCCCTGCAGAGCGTGGTGTCAGTGTTACTTGTTGGCACAAGAAAACCCTTTCAGAAATAGGAATTCTTTAGACATTACAGAAATCCACAGGTTTTTTGGCCTCATCCATCAGCTGCCTGTGGTACCAGCTGCATTTTACAGGTGGTTAATAAATGCAAATGTGCTCTGGTGTTTCTCTCTCCCCTCCTTTTATAACCCCACTACTCCCTCATTTTCATCACACTCCTGGTCAGCAGAGGTGGCTTTGATGGTGGCTTTTCCCCCAGGCTTGAGCTGGGAATTAAGCCTGGCGTAACTTTTCCTGCACAGTGCACCTGGCTGGGGGTTTTCCACCAAGACTTGTTTCTATTAAATAATAACATGTAGAGAAGTCTGAGTGGTTTTGGTGAACTGCTGTAATTGCAGAAAAGGGGATTAAGGAGCTTTAGGGCTTTGGTGCTTTAGGTGGAAAAGCCATGAGAACAATTAATTTCCCTCAGGTTTTGTACAGTTTGAAAATTTGATTTGGAAAGAAAAATCAAAAAGCTTTTGCTTCTGTTTTGTTGGGCTGAAAGGTCATTCTGACCCCTCTGCCCTCAAGATTTCCCTGGAGCGGGGAAATTTTCCCTGGTTTGCATTGTAAATCCATACATTAAATTGCATACACTGTGTTTATGGTTAAACCAGCAGTTTAGTGACTGTGAGTGATGGAATTTGAATTTCGTTAAGCAAACAGAACAGTCGCTTCATATATTTTTCATTACTTGAAACAGAGGTAGTCCCTGGAAGTGTCCAAGGTCAGGTTGGATGGGACTTGGAGCAACCTGGTCTAGTGGAAGGTGTCCCTGCCCATGGCAGGGGGTGGAACGGGATGACCTTTAAGGTGCTTTCCAACCCAAACCATCCTGGGATTCCACGATCTTTTCCTCTAGATACAAGGTCTTACCATTGCTATCCAACAGACCCAAGAAAAATTACCCTAAAGTTTTAAGGAGATACCTAAAAATGAAGGCAACAGTATGGAAGTGGAACAATGAAAAACGGAGAGCCTTCAGTAAAATTTGTATTTTAAAATCTGTTCAAGCTGCAACAGTTCTGCCAAAAGTTCTGTCAGAAAATCTGGGATTTGGGGTTTATTTAATACCTTAGCCTACTTAAGACATATTACTGAAAGGCAAATAAAGACCTACCCATTGTAAAGTGTTTCTCGAGACGTAACTCCAAATCACAGGACTTGGTCCATTGTTCTTTTCCTACCAGTGTTAAAGTTACTTGTTAAAAATAAATTGAATTTGATGGGATCAAAATGCCATCCAGGAAATGCAAACCTGTAAAGAACTGGGAAGGAAAAACAAATCCAAAGATTACTTCAGCCTCACCTCTTTGTCAGGGATGTATTTTCACCATTGCTTTGGGAGTTTGCTCCTGTAGAGGGTGAAAAGGCACGTGGTTGGGAGAGCACCTGAAGGGTGGCTGATCTGGGATGTTCCCACTGCTGATGGGAGCTCAACTAAGAGCCAGATTCTTCAGCCTGGAGAAGGGAAGGCTCCAGGGAGACCGCAGAGCCCCTTCCAGTGCCTCCAGGGGCTCCAGGAGAGCTGGAGAGGGACCTTACGCCAGGGCCTGGAGTGACAGGACAAGGGGGAAGGGCTTCCCTCTGGCAGAGGGCAGGGTTAGATGGGATACTGGGAGGAAAGTCTTGGCTGTGAGGGTGGAGACAGCCCTGGCACAGGTTGCCCAGAGAAGCGGTGGCTGCCCCATCTCTGGAAGTGTTCCAGACCCGGTTGGACAGGGCTTGGAGCAACCTGGGATAGTGGAAGGTGTCCCTGTCTGTGGCAGGGGGTGGAACTGATTGGTCTTGAAGGTCCCTTTCAACCCAAACCATCCCGTGATCCTGTGATCTTAGTAGGACTCAGCAAGGCTGAGACATTTCTGTGGATGAGAAGTACCCCTGCAATGACTTTGGCAGACGTGTAAATGCTCCTGCTTCAGGGCACGAGCCAAGTCCTCACCCAAAGGAAGAAACAGACGCTTCCCCTGGATCTCTGTGAGGACATCCCCATCCTGGGGATTTTTACACTCCAGAGCTGCTCAATTGATTTTTTTTCCCCAGAGACAGAATCAACGCAACACCTTTCCTTAAGCAGCCCGGCGTAGCTCGTGTAACCCCATCTCCTTGCAGGTACTCCCGTCCCTTTTGCTTCCCAGGAGGCAAAGCAGAGAGCTCAGCATAGGGGTCAGGTAGCCACGGGCGCTGCGAAGCCATCGGCGAGGCACCATGGCCAACCACCACCACACATTTTATAATTTCATTTGATTTTTTTATTCGGGGGACTCTGCTGCATCCCGGGCCGCGAGGGGGGAATAACCTCTTTGATTTTATTTTTTTTTCAGTTCTCTCAGGCCAGACACACCACAGCCCTTTGAAACGCTCTGTGTCCCTTACCCCACCCATGAATGTGCCAAACCAACCTCTAGGACATGGATGGATGTCTCATGAGGACTTACGAGCTAGAGGACCCCAGTGCATCCCTTCCGATCATGCCCCCCTGTCTCCACAAAGCAGTGTAGCCTCTTCGGGAAGTGGTGGGAGTGAACATTTAGAAGATCAGCCTTCCGCTCGTAACACATTCCAGGAGGAAGGGAGTGGGATGAAAGGTGAGTGACAAACCAGACCCCGACCCCCCAGCACCCAGAGGCAGGAGGGGCAGAGCCGTTTTCCCGGCAGCGCGGGGCTCGGTTGGCGGCTTTGGGCGAGGAGCCTCGTAACCAAACGGGGCCTCGCAGCGTTTCTTCCCGGCTTAGGAATTCAGGTTTAGGGGAATGAGCTGGGTTTTCTTTTAAGTAGCAGCTGGTCCTGATCTGACGTCTTACAGTTGGGTGCCAGTGGGCTGGTTTTGCCCCAAAGTCCTGCGAGCTGACAGCTTTCCAAAAAGCTGGATCTTTTCCATAGCCCGTGGCTTTTGGCTGTGAGTGGTGCTCTTTTTTGTCTTTCTTTTTCTTTTTTATTACAGTGAAAAATAGCTTAGAGCAAGCTTAACAAGCCACGTGTGATTTACCATCTCAGTGTTTGGTACCCACCAAGTATTTGGGGAAGTTTTGGCTTGGGATACTTGTTTGCAGTGAACTTAACCTGTGTGTTTCAGTTGGTTTTCCCATTATACCTCCATTTCACAGAGATTTTGACAATAAATATATGCGATTCTGTTGGTAAACAAGGCAGAAATTAACCCCTCTTGCTGCAGTCAAAGATGGAAAGCAAACTTCAGGCTGAAGAGGAATAAATAGATAAAAACTGAGCAAACGCATGGACTGTGTATTCCTGGGAACAGACTGAAAATGACCCTGCAGCTCTTAGGCTGATTTAAACAACTCCCATTTGCATTAATGCAAAGCAGCTCAATTGTATAAAGACCAATGGTGTATCAGCATAGGGAAATAACTGTATTTTTTAATAGTCACAAGGTCTGATTTGAGTCTAACTGCAGACAAATTGAGGTATGGATAGATCTGTGTGATGTGGGACTGTGTTTGGCTTGGCTCTGTACGGCTTTGATGTGCATGAAATAAATGCATGAAAAACCCCTCACGGTTCCGAGGAATGTGGTGGAGGCAGGTGGGCTCCTGCAGTCTGTCAGGCCAGGGAGAACTTTTTGGGAGCAAGTGTTGCAGAGGGGACTGTTTTAACACTAGGTTTCTCCAGGTTTCTACTGGTGGGGCTGAGGAGGAGACCATGGGGAGCCTGGCTCCGTGTGATCCACAGCTGCAGCTCCAGGACCTGCATGGATAGGAATTTCCCAGCACCGTGCAATCAACCCATGTGGCCACATCTACAAAACCCAGAGGCTGTCCACGAGCAGTAATCCATTAAATAAGCCCCACGTATTGAGACATCCCATTGCTGCTGTGTGCAGCTGAGATATGGCTGCCCTTCCTCGGGCCATCCCTTCCCAGACATCTGAACATGATTCCCCCATTGCTGACTCCGCCAAATGGCTTTTGTCCCACTGTCCAGGGACGTGCAGAACACATGTGCACAACCTCTGGTGACTATGCCTGCCTTGTGCTCCCCCCTCTGCTGGGCTTTCTTTAGGCTGAACCATTCCAATGTCTTCCCAGATGGTGTTTTCTAAACTTGGGGTTGTTGCTTCTCTCCACCAGGTTTTTTTTATAAAAAGTCCATATTTTATTGAAGGTGTGTTGCCCAAAACTGCACTTGGAAGCAGAGCAGAGGCCTGTTTGCCTCCAGGCAGCATTCCTGTGGCTGTGTAGCTCAGCGTCCTCAAATAACAAAGCACTGTGGGCTGCATATGACCCATTGTATCCCCACAGCTTTCCTGAAAAAAAAAAAGGGACTGCCCGTTCCCTGCACTCCGATCGTGTTCCTTGTGATTCTTGTTCCTACAGAAACGCACAACTTGGTGCATTTTTATTGGGTTGCATCGTATTCCATCCAGACCAGCTGCTCCCTTTGCCAAGTCCCTTCTCTGAATTGCAGCCACGTCTCCCTGAGTGCCTGCAGGCTCCTGTGGCTTGGTGTCACCCCTGCTTCTGGTCAGCTGGTTCCTTCTTTTACTCCCTCTGGGACATCTAGGAAGATCCAGACCCACAACAGATCCCAATCTGATGTGGATTAGCAGTTAATCTCCTCCAGGGTCACCTGTTTATTTCTTTTCTGTCTTTCTTTATGCTCTCATGTCACCCATTTCTTTTCTTTCTATCTTCACGCTGAAGGGAAAGTGCCCTTTGGCTTTTTCCTGCCCCCTGGTTCCCCCAGGGGAAGATGCAGACACTTGGTTCCCCATGGAGCCCATCTGTCTGTCTGTCTGTCCCTTCCTGTGTCCCTGCCTCTGGCAGGTGGTTGGAATTTGAGGATCTTTAAGGTCCCTTCCAACCCAAACCATTCCAGGATTCTGTGATTCCTGGGGCACAACTTGGGGAGCACCAGGAGGGAGTCTGGTTAGAGCTGGGGGTTTCTGCGGGGAGTATATCCACGATGTGCCATGAGGGCAGTGCTGAAGGTGTCCTGTGTGTCTGTATGGCAGGGTGAACTGCTTTCCTTCTGAATTTCCTGACAGCCGTGCCATGACTTTGCAATTAGCTCCTGTTAATTGCTGATTAAAGAGTAGCTCTGCAGGCAGGTGGTTCACCCATCCGTGGAGAGCGTTGGGAAGTTTGACTTTCCAAGGACTGTGAAATCACCTTAGATGTCCTTGCACCTCCTGGTTGCCTCTTCCCTGTGGGAAGGGGGAAAGCCCCACCTGGGAGGGGGGCTCCTCTCCCCAGCCCGCATCTCTGCTGGCAGGGGGACTCTGTGACCATCACAGCTCCCCAAAACTAGGGCATGATCCAGGGAGGCTGATACAAAGGGAAAGAGCTGCTTCTGTACTCCAACTCCCTGCAAAGGTTGGAGATGGGTTTCCTGCAGGATTTAATGTCTATATGGAGTTGCATCTCTCTTCTGGAAGTGTCCCTGTGGGGTTTGCCCTTGGTATGGACAAATGCCAAAGGCAGAGGTCCTGGGGGGACGTGAGATCAGGGAGACTTCTAATGTGTTGTCTCTAGAATGGTGTGGTTTTGTGTTAAAATGAAGTTGAGATTGGAGCCTGTGCTGGAAATGGAGCTTTCTGCTAAGAGCTTTTAATTTATTTTAAACAAAAATCAGTGTAAGAGGGTACTGGTAGCAGAATTTGGGACAATTGCATGTCAGAACTTTTGGAAAACGGGATTTCAGCCCATCCATGCTCAATAATTGCTTTACCCTGTGTTTGGAGTGGGGTTGATTTCCTTCAGTGCAGCACTTCAGGAATTTCATTGACACGTGAATCCTGATGTGTGTCAGGGCTGGAGAGTGTGAGCAAAACACAGCATTTTGGGATCGTTTGCATCCTCTGCTTGGATGCAAGGTGGGTTTGGGATCAGCCCGGGCAGCAGAGACTTCTGGCAGATGTATAAATTGCCTTAGGGAACCAAACCAATGGTCCATCCTGCCCTGTCCCTTCCAGCAACAAGGTGTTGGTTCAGGAAGAGGTCATGGATGGTCCTTGACTTGCATCTGTCACTCATCTGTGTGGAACTTTCTGGACCCACACGATGGGATGGATGTCCCAGCAGTGGGATGGATGTCACACATCTGGCCTCACATTTTGCAGCTGGATCAGCCTGTCACCTTTGGGGTTGGCTGTGTTAGTGAATTTTGTGGGACATGGCCATGACAATTGTCCTGACACCAGCCTTGGGAATGGTGAGCAGAGCACCAGCACCCACAGCAGCCCCAGCCCAGCAGCAGAAGCACACAGTGGGTAGAAATTTCTCCCAAAAATGGCCCAAGCCCCTGTTCCTCCTCCCTCCGTGTTTTGGGCAGATGAATCCCATGGAGGCAGCCTTGGGACTCAGGAATGACCAAAGAGAGGGAAGGTGTTGCTAACTGGCACTTAGCCTCAACAGAGACATTTCCTGAGCCTCCACCTGCTCTCTCCATTCGGGGTGTGGGACTTGGGACTGCAACACTGTTTTTTCATTGTTACTGCACCCAGAATGGGCTCCCAGGTGCTCCCTCCCTGGTGGGGCAGGGGACAAGGACTGTGGACAAAGTATTGCTGGGAATGGAGCATGTGAGCTGGGTAGGCTATGGCACAGCTACTGCGGGGTTGTAGGTGCTGAATAAAGCAGGTCTCCATTTGGCAAAGCATTTGAAGGCTTTACAGTGCAAAGCAAAAGTGTTGTCATGGGCCTGGTGCTGTGCTGCAGCACAGGACACCTGCAAGGCCCCCTCCCTTGTGGGGTGTCATCGCAGACCCCCAAACCTGCGAAACCCCGAGTCACGTTGCTTGCTGTCACATTGCCTTCTCCATGGAGGACACCTCAGTACGGGGTCTGGTGGGGTTTTGAACGTTACACAGGGAGGATTCCCCTCCCAAGTCCCTCCCTGTGAAACCCTGTTGATGTCAGGAGGTTAATTATTTTTGGGTACCCATCCAGCCAGGCACAGAGGTGCTACACTGCAGGTAATGAGTGAGATGGAAGAAGTTACTTTGGTCAGTGCGTTTTGAGGTCCCATGTCACCCTTTGAAGCAGTTGTGAGACCATCTTTGATGGCAGATCATTTTCCTTCCAAACCCCATTCTCTTTATTTCTCTTTAAGCAGCCAGTTCAATTTTCAGCACATGCCACCATCCCTCATGCCATAAACCAGTGTCTACCGTCTACAAAACAGCCCTTTGCTCATCCTAAGCTCAGCCACTCTGTTACCACCAGCAGCTCCCATGTTCCTTGGAAGAGAACAGTGAGGAGCTTGGTGTGCAGTGACACTATGCCAGTGGCCTACCCACAGAAACCCAGCCTCTGAGGATGTGTCCTCATCCAGGGGCTGGTTCCTCCTCCCATCCACATCCACAGCACTATGTCCTCATCCAGGGGCTGGCTCCTCCTCCCATCCACATCCACAGCACTATGTCCTCATCCAGGGGCTGGCTCCTCCTCCCATCCACATCCACAGCACTATGTCCTCATCCAGGGGCTGGCTCCTCCTCCCATCCACATCCACAGCACCCTGTCCTCTCAAAGGTCCGTGAAGTTCAGTGAGGTGTCCGAAGCCCCGTTGGGTTGGTGGATGGCACCGAATCANCCTGTCCTCTCAAAGGTCCGTGAAGTTCAGTGAGGTGTCCGAAGCCCCGTTGGGTTGGTGGATGGCACCGAATCAGCCCCCCATGTTGCTGTTGATGCTGTTGCTGTTCCATGAATTCAGTGGAGCTCTCCTCTCCTTGCCTTTGTGCTCCAGATGTCCCAGCCTGGCTGAAGAGCCTCCGGCTGCACAAGTACGCCGCCCTCTTCTCGCAGATGACGTACGAGGAGATGATGGCCCTCACCGAATGCCAGCTCGAGGCACAAGTATGTCCCATGTCACTGGGTGGGTGACACACTTCCAACGCCCCTGTGTGTGCCTTCCCGTGGTTGGGGAGCAGAGAAAGGGAAATTGGGTCATGGGGAGTGAAAAAGACACACATTGTATCTGAAAAAGACCTTATCCAGGTGTTCTTACTGGAGTCCCAGCTTGAAAGTCCCATCACTGGGAGCTGCGCTTGGGGTTATTTTTCCAGTTGGGATTAAGTTCAGGAGCTTCAGGGGTGCAATCTGTAGGTGCCGACTTCTTTAAAATCAGTGGGACTTGGATGGCAAATTGCCTTTGAAAATGTCATAGAACCGTAGAATTACAATGGTTTGGGTTGGAAGTGACCTTAAAGATCATCTACTTCCAATCCCCACTGCTTTCAGGTTCCACCTCTGTGTTATCCTTGGGATGAAGAGGAATGGGCAGCACCTTTGCTTTCCCTGCATGAGGTGTACCAGATTAGCTGGAAATCTCTATCTTCAGCAAATCTCTGAGTGATTTCCTACATCCCTCACGAATCCCTGCACTCAGAAATTTGATTCATTTCTAGCAGCCCTTTCTGTTTAGGAGAGGAAGGGTTTGGGTTGACCCAGCTGCCCTGTGGAAGTGTTAATGCCAAGCTTTGTGCTCTTTTTGCAGAACGTTACCAAAGGCGCAAGACACAAAATAGTCATCAGTATCCAAAAGCTAAAAGAAAGACAAAACTTGCTCAAATCTCTAGAAAGGGTAAGTAATCACAACCATTTTTATATTTCTTGTGTTTTAAGAAGCCAGGAATTAATTTGGAAGTGAAGCACTCTTTGGTTACACTTGTTGTGGGGATCTTTTGCAGGGAAATCTGTTACTGGCTTGGCTGCTTCTGAATGATGTCCTGTACCAGATGCAGGTTTTATTTCACAGAATTCCAGAATGGTTTGGGTTGGAAAAGACCTTAAAGACCATCCAGTTCCAACCCCGTACCATGGGCAAGGACACTTTCCACTAGACTAGGTTGCTCAAAGCTGTATTTTGCAGAGTGAGTCCTAATCCACCTGTGACACTCACACAGCTGGGGTGGATGTACCCTGTAGCCCTGGCCAGCTCCAGGGTGCTCAGAAAAACCTGGGTTTTCCTGGAACATGATATGGACAACCTTTCCCCGGATAAAACACCAGACTCCCACGAGTGCCTGAGCAACACCTCAATTTTCCAAGGAGAACAGATAGAAACTTATTTTTCACTTCAGCAAAAGCTTAAACCTTGCAGAAAGCACTGTTGGGGAAGCAGCAGCACCACAGCCTTGCTTGGAGCAGCTCACCTAACCTCTCCCTATTTATTATTGCTGTATTATGTTATATTTAATTGCACCATCTTCAAACAGCAACTTGCAGAGCCTCCCACTAGGGGCTTTTAAATACTTCTGTGGTGTGTTGCTATTTATTGGTGTTTTCCTTAGCTCACTGCTTCACTATTTATTTATAATACGGGCTTGTACTCAGAGTATGGCAGGAGCTAATAAAGCCATATTTACCTCTGTTATTAATAATAACTATTAAATCCAAGAGCCAGCCCGCTGGATGGAGCTGGCTGCGGCGCTGTGTTTTCCAGGCAATTGCACAGCCTCTTCCCCCGCTTCTCCCCTGGGATTTTGAAGTCTGGTATTGATGGAGTGGCCCTGTGCGGGAGCTGGAGCCCAGCTCAGCTGGCACAGCCAGCCACGCACGCTGTAAAATACGGGAGAAAATTGGCAGGGACTGGTTTTGATCCCTCCCAGGGTGAGTTTGGGCTGTGGCGCTGTGACTGCTCTGCTGGGGCTCAGAGCTGCCTGTGAGCTGCTTTCCCTGGGAGGAGACGTCTCTGGTTTTCCAGGCTTCCCATCCAATTTTTGCTAAACAAGAGCATGTGTGAGACTTGATGTTTTTGGGCAGTGTCTCGTTGCTAAAGATTGCTGCTTTCTTGGAAAGAGCTGCTCCACCCCCTCTGCTGGTTTGCAGAGCAGGACATTTTCCCAAAAAAACAGTGCCCAGCAGACTGACACCAGACCTTTGAGAGAAGTGGAGCTGAGACGTCCAAGGGCGAGCTGGGAAGGCAGCAGGAGTTAGAATGAACAACCATTTCAGTGCCCACTTTAGTGTCCCTTCCCTCAACACATCAGGACTCACTCCAAAAGCTGCCTCTTTCCAAGCAGTGTCCCTGAGCCAGACCATGCAGGAGCCTGCAGTGAGCTGTTCTGGTCTGGGTTACATTAAAAACAAAACACAGTTATTTCCCATCAGTGGGAAAAGGATCTGCCCATAGGAATGGAGTTCTTGATCCACACTAAGAGCACTAAGAGCAAGGCCGAGGTGCACACAAATTCTCTCCCTCCTGGGTGGAGCTGCCCCAGGATCTCCAAGCTGAATGGTTTTGCTATAGGAATATCAGTTCACCTGCAGCCTCGTGGTCTCCCCTTCTGTGTCCAGCCACAAACCACCTGCTCCCCTTGAAACCTTCCCAGTCCCCTCTGCATCCACTTCCCCAGCCCATCCTAGGGTGGACAGGGATGTCCCTGCTTTGCTGCCACAGAACAGGCTCCTGCATCCCAGCACAGTCCTGGGCTCTGAGGTGATCCCAGAGCATGAGGATGCCATGGCAAGCAGTTTTTTGGGGCAGAGCAGTTAATGAGGGGCCAGGCTTGAAGGTGGTGCTGGAAACTGGAGACAAGCCTACCTTAGTGTGATTCCAGTGAAACAGAGCTGAAATGTTGTGACTGTGGGATTGCTGGGGAATGAAGAAGATACTTGCTGCCCTGGGCATTGAAATCTCCCAGAGTCTCATGGAGTTGCCATCTTGGTGGAAATTTGGAAACACTGAAGCTGGATGGTTACTGGGTTTGGGTCGCAGTAGTTGACAGGGCACGTTTATCTCTGGGGATTCGGTCTGAACACATCCATGGAAAATCAGACACAGCCTCTGCAGCAACCCCACACTCTCCTGGTCTAAGGAAAAGACTTGGCAAATGAAACATGGCTGTTGATTGTGGAATGCAGCAGCATCCTGAAGCAGGAGCAAAGCCATTGCCTTTGCTGGGAATTCTCAGGGGGGTCACAGTAGGGATCTGGTTCATAGCTGATGTCCTGTTGTCCCTGCAAGGACAAACCCTCTTCTCTCCACCTGAATCCGCAGGACATCCTGGAAGGTGGCAACTTGCGTGTCCCGCTGCAGGAACTACACCAAATGATCCTCACCCCCATCAAAGCCTACTCTTCCCAAAACTCGAGCACGGAGGAGCACAGCCGGGACGCGGACTCGCACCACCCCTCCTCCCTGATGGGCTCGGACAGCCAAGGCTCCGACTGCAAGGACTCCGCGGGGGCCGGGATGCAGCAGCACCACTTGCCGGGATGCGAGGGCGAGTCGGGGGGAGCCCCTCTGCCCGAGGGGGACCTGCCCGGGCAGTTCACCCGAGTGATGGGGAAAGGTGAGCGGCTCTCACTTGTCCTTGGTCACTTGTCACGGGGGAGGGCTGCTCTGGTGTGTGCTGGCAGCCGCCTTCCCCTGAGCTCCTGCAAGTCCCAGTCCAAGGGGTGATGGGTTTTTGAGGTGCCGTCATGCTGGGGTGAGAGGCATGATAGGGCAGGTGGGCTGTGATTTTGGGGAGGGGCAGCCATGGGAAAGGCTGCCTGCCCCAGGTCCGAGGTGGATAGCATCCTCTCCGTGTCCCACGTCTGAAGTGGATAGCATCCTCTCCCAGCCCCAGCTCAGAGGTGGATAGCATCCTCTCCCTGCCCTACCTCAGGAGCAGGTTGCATCTTTTCCCAAGGTCAAGGGTGGAGGGCATCCTTTCCCTTCCCATTCAGAGCCCTGGGGTCATCCAGCTGATCCAGAGTGTTTTCCTCTGCTTGGAGCAGGATAGCAGTGGTGCATGGGCTGGACATGAGCCATCTTGAGTGCAAATCAGTGTGTCCAAGCCCCTTTTTAAGCCCCAAATTAGATTCAGGACATCCAGAATACACCAATGCCATTCTGTGCCTGGTGCAGGGTGCACAGCTTTGCATCAGGGATAACACACTGGGAGATGACAGGAGCCATGTGAGGTGGGGACTGACCTCCTGTGCCATATACAGGGTTCCTGGAGCAAATCTCTGTGAGCTTGGATGTGCCCTAACCCTTGTTGGTGGCACCTGAGGTGCCAGTGCTGGCTGTGTGGAGGTATCCCTGAGGAACAGGGCAGGGGAGTCTCATCCGCAGGAGACCAGGAACAGAAAGAACCTTGCTGGGATACCACAAAGAAATATCAGCCTTGTCCCTATTTTCAACCTTTTATTTGAAAAAAAAACAGCTGAGATGTTTTCTGTGTAGAAACTTGGTGCAGAATTTGTCCCCAGATGCAGACACAGCCAAACGTGGGGCTCCGGCCCTGTTTTATTCCTGTGACAAATGCCAAGGTGTGGCACAAGCCCTACCAGGCTGTGGTGTCCTCCTGCACCTCAAGGCATCCCTGCCCAGGGGTTATGACAGCAGAAACTGATTCCTCTGTAAGCTCATTCCCACTTGCTTTTTGACATTCATTCCAGAAGAGGTTAAAATCTATCAGGAAAGGTGGGAATCTACTGCTCTGCAGTGGGGGTAGATTTTGGCCACAGGAGCAGGAGCTCTCTTGTCTATGAATAGGGATTAATTCTGTGCCCCTGAGTTGCTTAGGTCTAATTTTGGGGACTCCAGTGGTGTTACTCTGGATTTACACCATCACAACAGAGAACAAAATCTGGTCCTAAATATAGGATGGCACGGCAGGAATTGGGGAAGGGCGTTTTTTCTCACTGATGAAAAAGCTACTCATGGCTACAAGGGAAACAGGATGTCCAAGGTGTTGGACCCCACCTCGGTGTCCCCATCCCCATTTCCCTTCTCTTCTCTTTTTTTTTTTTCCAGTCTGCACACAACTTTTAGTTTCCCGACCTGACGAAGAAAATATAAGTTCCTATTTACAGCTCATAGACAAATGTCTAATCCACGAGGTGAGTCCTGTCGGATCATCTAAAACTGTTGTTCTGTCCACTTAGAAACTGTTTCCAAAGTGTCTGTTTATGTAAACCTTTCGGTTTCTAACACAAATATTTTTGGGGGTTATTATTAGTAATTCTGACAGAACAGGTTTGGAGTGGGCGGTAGCTCCAGCGTGGTGCATGGAAATGTTGCTTCCCCCCACGCTTGCTTCATTGCCAAGACCTGGAGCTGGGAAATTCATCTGGCTCGTGACAGTCCCATCAGCAGCTGGATGAAAGAAAGAATCCCGGGATGAACGTGCAGGCGGTTTCCATCAGACAGACCCGGCGATCCCTTGGCGTTGCCTCCTCCTGTTTTGCAGCGCGTGGTCTTTGGGATTTTGCAACAGGGATTTTACATCTGTTTCTGCTCCTTGGCTGGGTGATGGCTCGGGACGGCCCAGGCTGTGCTACAGGGCTCTGGCACAGTGGCAGGGAGGGATGGCCGCTGTCCCTGGCAGCGTCTCCGGCCCACACCGGCTGTACCTGGCAGGACAAGCTGCTTCCATTGCCTGCCCATGTGGCAGGGATCAGGGAGAGATCACACACCGGGGGAGCAGAGGTGGTGGGAGCTGAGGCCTAGGACCAGAGAGCAAAGCCAGGAGCAGATGGAACTTCTCCCAAAGTGCCTGCACTTTTCCCACCAGAGCCAGCCCATGTCCCAGGACCACCCTCTGTGTTGGCTCTGGCATGATCAGTGCCAGGAGAGAGAGCATTCCTCCAGAGGGCGGTTCAGAGCAATCAAGTCAGGCACTAATTAGCCTCCACATTGTTCTCTGGAGACCTCTGCTCCTCTCTGAGTGTCTAAAGTTAGCCGTGGTGGCACGTGGGTGTCCCTCCTGCCTGGAGCTCTGGGGCAGGTCTGTCCCCTGCTGGGGTGACCTTTGCAGGGAGCCTGGGCAGGTGACAGGCTCACCCCAGGTGACCTCCCACAGAGCCAAGCTCTGCTCAGCCCCAAGAAAGGGGATAGGATGCAGGATGCCACAGGGCAACTCAGCTTTCCAAATCCCAGCTTTTCCCACCCTGGCAGCTTTTCTAGAGCCACATCCAGGTGACAAGTTGTCACCACCCAACGGGACCCCATCAAACCCCTGCTCTGCCCGAAGGAGTTGGCAGCCTTGGGACAGAGCCAGGCTTTCACTCTGGGACACAGAGAATGCTGCTCAAGCATTTCTTCACCTGAGATGAGTAAATCCTTGAGAAAGACTGGTGTTTCCCTCTGGACTGGCCAGAGGGGCTCAGCTCACACCATCACCTGCTCCAGCTGCTGTTCTTTACCCACACACCCACATAAACATCCCTGCTCACTTTATCCAGAAAAATATTCATACATTTCTTATTTCTCTCTCTCTCTTTTCTTGGGGGGGGCAGGCGTTTACAGAGATCCAGAAGAAGCGGCTGCTGTCATGGAAACAGCAGGTGCAGAAACTCTTTCGGTCTTTCCCTCGGAAATCCCTCCTGGAGCTGTCAGGCTATCGGCAGCAGAGGAGGTATGCAGGATTTCGGGATGGGAGGGATCATGCAGTGGCAAGAGCAAGAGCATTCTGAGTGGGAACAACATCTCCCAGAGGGAGGGACGAGTTCTGCTGGGTTCAGAGCGGCATTTCAGGAGGGAGGAGGGTTGGAAAAGCTTCAGCAGTAAAGTCCCAGGTGCTGGCTGGAAAGGGAACACAGCAGTCACTGTCCTTGAGCATGTGGTCAGTGCCTTCCCCCCCAATCCCACCGTGTCTCCCTGGCTCCAAACCCAGCACTGCCCAGCTGTGCAGCGTATTCCCAACACCAGGCTCTTTCCCTGCTGCCCTTTGCTGATGGCATCAGCACTGGAGTTTCTTCAAAAAGCTGTCAAGTGACAAAAAAAAAGACTGGAAGCCTTCTGAGAGTGCAGACCCAGAGGTGCAGTCAGAGAGCCAGGCAGGATTATGTTGGGAACACCAGGTTTGCTGACTTCAAGGTGCTGCTGAATTTTGGGTGATCCTAGAAAGTGTGGGGGTTGTGCCAAGAAGAGATGAGATATTTTTAAATCTCTTACAACAACAGCATCAACCCTTTGTTTCATTCTGCAAAGTCTGGTTTGTTGCACTCTTGTGCAAGTTCTTTATTCCCCAAAAAGAAAGTGTTTCGGAGACAGCTGGGAGGATTAGAACAGCCAGGATGAGAATTCAGAAGGAAGGAGCACAGAACTGGAGTAGTCTCCAGTGCCATGAAACAAAATATCTTGTAATGGATTGGAACAAGTGGTTTCAGTCCTGCTGGCAGGTTCAGAAGCAGAATAGACAAGAGCGAGGGTGTTTGATGGACCTGTTGGCTGCCCAGCTGAATGGGCAGGGACACCAAGCTCACACTGCGTGGCAAGGGGACCTTCACTGCGTGTGTTTCCAAGGATTACCTGATTTTTTTTGTGTCATTCCTTGGGTTTTAAACGTAAAAAACCATAGGGAGAGGGATGCTGGCGTGTGCACACCTCCCCTCCAAGGATCCAAGGTGTGGTGTCCTGAGATGGGTGTCTCAGGATGTTCGGGCTGTGTGATTTTGGGTCTGGATGGTTTTGCTCTGGCCACAGGGAGCTGGATAAGGGATTACAGTGTGGAGATGGGAGCAGGTGCAGAGTCAGTCTCGCCTCCGCAGGAAAGCACATTTAGCTCAGCCCTCCCTAATAGATCTTGGATTTGTTAGGTCGTTCCAACCAAATTTTACAGAACTTGAGAAGTCTCAGAGAGAACCACGTTTGTAAAAATGAACCTCCTGGAAGGGGAGAAAGAAAACCCAACAGCATAAGCTGAACTTCAGTTAGACACTGGAGAATCCACACATGAGAGAACTCAAAGAAATCGGGTGCCTTGGGCATTATCTGAGTTATTTTAACTTCTACTTAAGAACAGGCCCATTTTGCAGGAGTAAAATAAACTTTAAAGAAAACAAATGTTGATCTGACAAGGGCAGAAGGGCGACTGGCAGATGGGAAGAAGAAAGGGTGCTGCACACTCAGACTTCCTGCTTCCCGCTGCCCGTGCAGGACGGAGGGACCGTCCTCAGGGGGATGGGAGGGCCGGGACCCCCTTGCCCGCTCACAGGGGTCGATGTCTCACCCTCAGCACTTTCTCCCTCCGCAGCCGAGGCTTTGGCCAGTCGAACTCCCTCCCGACAGCCGGGTCTGCAGGAGCAGGGCTGGGCCGGAGGAACCCCCGCCAGTTCCAGATCCCCTCCCGCAACCTCCCCACGGCCCGGCTGGGGCTGCTGGGCCCCACTGGGCTGCTGGGCACCCCCCAGCGCAGCCCCGCCGCCAGCCCCGCCATCCTCAAGCAAGGCAGACAGGTTGGTGGGCGCTCGTGGCTTCTCCAGCTCTTCCGTCCCTTTCCCTTTCCTTCGCTTTTCCTTCTCTAACTTGTCCAGATCTCTATTTTTTCCCCACTCTTCAAGCAGTTTGCCGGCGTTTGGGTTGTGCTCCTCTCCGTGCAGTGGGGTGTGGATGAGGGACCAACAGAAGGGGGACAAACCTAGAGCCAGAGGGGGGAAAAGCTGAATTCTTAAAGTGGCGTATAAAATTAGGGAGGGGGACTTTTTACAAGGGCAGATAGTGATAGGACAAAAGGGAAGGGTTTTTAATTGACAGAGGAGAGATTTAGATGGGATATTGGGAAGAAATTTTTCCCTCTGAGGGTGGTGAGCCCGTGACACAGGTTGCCCAGAGAAGCTGTGGCTGTCACATCCCTGGAAGTGTCCAAGGCCAGATTGGACAGGGCTTGGAGCAACCTGGGATAGTGGAAGGTGTCCCTGCCCATGGCAGGGGATTATAACTAGATGATCTTTAAGGTCCCTTCCAACCCAAGCCTTTCTGGGATTCTACCAACCCAAAGTGGTTGTAAATCCATGTCACAGAGGGCTCTGTTTTCCATCCCACACCTCGTGTTTGCTCCCCACAGAACCTGTGGTTTGCCAACCCCGGGGGCAGTAACAGCATGCCCAGCCGGAGCCACAGCTCGGTGCAGAGGACGCGCTCGCTGCCGGTCCACACCTCCCCGCAGACCATGCTGATGTTCCAGCAGCCAGGTAAGCAGCAGATGGTGCTTTTCCACTTACCCACAGCCTGGTGAGATGAGGGGAGGTGAGAGGAGCTGTGCTGGTGAACACCACCACAGGCACGTGGCCCATGCCAGCACGGTGTGCTCCCACCAGGGTATCTGTGAATTCCTGGGTTAACTGAACCAGAGACATCACTGGAGGGATTTTTGACCCTATATATGCCATCTTGACTTCATATATCGTGGTAGTGGTGCCTTACTGCTTGCTTCTGAGGGGCTCCTGTCAGGCAGGAAGGTGGTGGCTAATCCATCACTTTTTCCTCACGGATGGACACGGAGCCTCAGTGCGGAAGGACTGTCTTCGTGCACTCAAGGGAAATTCTTTCCACAGTACGTGTGAAGGGAAATGGTGCTGTGTCAGTGCTTCCTTCCCAAACACTGCCAAAACGCTCCTGTATATAGGAGCATCCTCTGATTCAGGGAGGATCCTGCTGACCTTGGACCCTGAACCTGGAGCATCCTGCCCCTGAGGAAGCCTGTTTGCGTATCCCTTCATTAGCCTTTGCGCGTGCCTTTTCCTACCAACACACCATAACAATTTACACCTCGGGACAGGGAGTTCCATCCCCCCAGTAAACCCAACCTCCTCCCTACACTCCTGCTGGTTTGGGCTGGCAGCTCCCTCACCTCACACGCCAGCAGTGTTTAACTGCAGCATTTGGGCAGCAAATGTTCCGTACAGCAGGAGCAGCAGCTGCTCCCGGGTATTGATTAAACACCGGGACAAGGGCACATTTCTCAGGCGTTGGAGGAGAATAAATGGGTTTATCTTCGTGTGTCAGCCTGCGGTGGATGAGGGCGTAGGAGGATTGGGGAGCTAAAGATGTGGACTAAGTCACAAGGAAAATAAGCACTAATGTGATGCTGGGCTCACAAACCACTTTTTGCCGGGCGGTGGGGGGACCTCAACCCTCTTGAATCTCATCCCGTGTTCCTGTGAGCCGGTGGAAAGCGGGAGATGCTGTCCAGCACAGTAGCCCAAGCTGTATTTGCAGGTTTTGCTGCAGGGTAGGGAAGGTTTGCTGCTGTTTAGATCAGGACGGGGCATTGCAACACACCAAACTCCATGTGTGTGCCCCCTGTTTTGTGTTCACCATCCCAGGGATGTGGCAGTGATGACGAGGGTGACCGAGTGGGAGCCAGGCCGGCCCCGCAGTAGCCGGACAGTGGCTCTGCCGGTCTGTGCTGCCATCCCATGTCCGAGCACTAACCCTGCCTGCACGGACAGTACCCTTCCCCAGGAGGTGCCCAGGGCTGCCCCCTCCCTGGGCAGGGGTCCTGCTCTCACTCCAGCTCCCCTCCTCCTCTCTAATCAGCACCTGAACCCCTCCAGATTTATCCCTTACGGATAACAGAGAATGATGACTCTTTTTGCGAGTGTCTCTTGCCGGAGGTGATTTTACCAGGAAGCAAAGTGCTGCCTGAGGGGAATTTTTCGTGTGGTTTCCCCACCCATGCAGAGTGGGCAGGCAGGGGCCCTGCCAGGTCCCTGACCAGACTCTCCTGTTCCCTTTCTCCCTGCAGAGTTCCAGGTGCCGGTGACTGAACCTGACATCAACAACAGGCTGGAGTCCCTGTGCCTGAGCATGACGGAGCACGCACTCAGCGGTGAGCATTCCCTCCTCCTCGGGCTCTTCCAGCACGTCCACGCCGCCTCCGCTGAGCCCCCCAGCACCTGCCCCTGCCCCGTGCCCCCCAAAAGCTGGGACAGGCTGTGGCTGTGAGAGGGCGGGGCTGGATGCAAGGATGCTCCCGGGGATGCTCCCGGGGGTGTTCAGAGAGGGATATCGGCTGCTCTCGGCGAGGTGGCCGGGGCACGGGGCAAAGCCGAACGCAGGGATCGCACCAGCACTAGTGAAGTCTGTGCTAATTAGCCACTCGTCAGCTTGCTAATGATAATTAGTGTTAGCTCGCTACTCTCGTTAGCTCTCGATAAAGCCCCTGCCACCGGCGCGCTCGGATGGGTCACAGGCTTTGGAGTGTTTTACCCTTCTGCCACCGGCTCCCTCGTTTGTCCGGGAGCCCCGTGGCTCGGGGCTAAATCCCTGCCGGGCGCTGTGCCCTGGTGCTGGCAGTCCACGCACAGCCGGGGGTGCCAGCGGATAACGGGCACGGGGAGGGAGGAGGATCGGGGCAACAACAAGCAGGAAAGATGGAAAAGGCAGCAGCAGCACCATGGAGAGCCCGGTGCAGCACAGAGCACCGGCACCAGAAGCTCCCAGTGTCCCTTGCCGATGCACTGGACCCCCAAGCACAAGGGATGACCCCCAGCGACGGGATGAGCACGGCCGCCGGCACCACCCGGATCTCCCGAATGACCGGCCCGGGTCTCGCTCCGGCAATCCTGGACTGCGTCGGATGGCTGGGGACAGGAGCCCTCGGAGAGGACAAGTGCCACCAGGAGCCCTCGGGGAGGACAAGTGCCACCGGGCTCCCTGCAGATGCAACAGCCTTTCCTGGGGAGAGGAACACGAGAACAAGGACTGTGAGAAGCAGCAGGGCCCTGGCAGCATCCCTGGCTGGGAAAACAAGGACACTGCTGTCACCCGAAGCGTTCCTCCGGCGTGTGCCCAGCCGAGGCTTAGCTGTCTTGTTCCTCTGCAGGGTACTGTTCCTCCAAGTTATTTTTTCCAGGTCGCATTCCCCGAGCCTCTCCAAACCGGTCGTGCTATAAATAGCTCTTAAAAAAATAAACCTTTCAGGGGAGAAAAAAAAAAAAAAGCGTAACAAACCTGTTTGTTTTTAGTCTGAAGGAGGGAAGGTGGCCGTGGTGCCCCAGGTGGTGACAGGGAGTGCTCTGTCCTGGAGCCACTCCAGGATCTGCCTCCCGCCACTCTCCATCCTGGGGATGGGGTTTGGGGTGGGAGACGGGAGTGGAGTCAGGGCTGGAGGGTTGGAAATGCTGTTGGGTGCTGATTTCTGGCCCCAGGCATTGGGGAGAGGGGGCTGCTGGTACCAGGGTCAGTTGTGAGGCTTTGGGATGGGTCATGGACCCCTCGCTTCTGGGGTTGGGCTTTGACTGGATGGATGCATCCCTCCTGTCACGGGATGTTGGGAACAGGGGCTCTGGGGAGACAGAAAGGACTCCAAGGGCTTTTTCTCCTTCCATGATCCTCAGATGGAGAAAAATTTTTCATCCTCTGCAGTGCAGGTGTTGCAGGGCTGGATGAACTGGGGGACAAGGCAGCCCTTGAGACTGGCTCCATCCCCATCTCCCCATTCCTGGTCAGGAGGACGTGAACTTGTCCCGCTGTAGGAGTGTCCCAGACTCTTACCCATCTTGTGGCAAGTCCAGGCTGCCCAGAAACTCACTCTGCTCCTGGAAAAGGGGTTATGGGGCTGTGGCCAGTGTGGGGACAGCGACTTGGAGGGGCTGCTGTGGGGTGGGGACAATCAGTGGCACAGAGAGACCAGCAAAGCACTGACACCCCAAAACCCTCCTGCGCTCCACGGGAAGATGGGAAGCAGCGGGGGTCACCCCGTGATACCACCTTGCCCTAGGGGCCGTGGGTTGGGGGTGCTCTGGGGGGTCCACTCCCCAAATCCCCAGCTGGGGGGGTGCCAGTCCTGAGTGGGGCTGCTCCTGACTGTCCCTTCCTGCTTGCAGATGGTGTCGACAGAACCTCCACGATCTAGAAGGCGTCGCGACGGGGACGCTGGCCGGGACAACTGCTGCGGGTCCAGCGGCGAGGTCGGGGCTTGAGGGAGCCTCAGCGATAGCTTGCATCCTTTCTCCTCTCCTCTCTCTCTTTCTCTCTCTCTCCTGTTTTAATTTTGTGAATGTGTAGATTGTCCTTGTGAACATATCATTAGACTTGGAATTTGTGTTGTCATTTCTTACATCCATGCTGGGGGTGGGCGGGGGGGAAATGGCAAAAAAAACTCAGCGATGATGATGAAGCAGCATGGGGAGGTTGGGGGGGCACACGGAGGAGGAGGAGGAGAGTGCTGACAACAGAGGGTTCACCAGAGCACCGTGGGCAAACCCTGTTCCTGGATGAGGATACCAAGGAGTGTGGAACACATGGGGGTGTGTGACCAAAAACCCTTTGGGGAGGGTTTGCCTGCCCTGCCAGGGTCCCGTCTCTCCATGTTTCACCACGCTCGGGCATGGAAACAGAAAAAATAAAATAACCCCAAAATTCCCTTTCAGTTTAGCTGAGACCCGCAGTTGGGAGGCAACATTGTGCTCAGGACAGCAGAGGGTCAGAGGGTGCCTGTCCCTGCGCCCCGACAAGAATTGGGATGGAGTGGGGGCATCTCGCCCAGCGGAGGGTCCCGGGGGATGTTGGTGAAGGGTGGGGATGCTGGAGACTTTCCGTGTCTGTTGCCTTGCCTGTGCAGGTACTGGGAAGCTGCTGCATCCTGGCTTCACACATCTGGCCCAGCCTGCCCGAATTCAGCCCTGATGGGCTTTTCCAGCCCTGGGGTGGCCAATGAGGGATGAAGAAGCTCCCAAATAAAACCCAAGCCACAAAGGGCACCAAAATGCATCTTCACGGCCCTGTTTTCTTGGCATTGACCATGTGCCGGGCAGGAGATGTGGATGGCACTGGCTGGGCTGACCTTCACCCACTGCTGCTTTTTATAATGAGGGCTAAATTTGGTGTTGAATTGGTACATCTGACCCGGCGCTCCTCAAGCCCACAGCAATGCTCCCACCAGTCCTGATGCTGCTCCAAGTCCTCTGATGGAATAACAAGAAGTGTAAAATCGATTAATGAAGAGAGGTGATGTGTTGCAGCAATATTCCCAAAGTGGGCTGTGGGGATGGATAAGGCAGCATTGTGTGCTGGGATCGGCAGGAGCAGGGCTGGGGCCTGAGGGGAAGCCAGGGCATGGGCAGGGCTGGGAGATGTGTGAATCCTTTTGCCATGCGGCGTTCTTCATTTGCTTTTCTAGGAAAAAAAAAAAAAAAATATATATATATAAAAACCCAAGTGCCAAATGCAATGTTTTATGTTTGCTGTTCCTTGGTGTCCTGCTTCCCGGCAGGCAGGAGATTGAGGGGGGTTGATGGGGAGGCTGGAGAAGGGAAAACCCGAAAGCCAGGGAGGTTGGGAAAAGGTGTGAGGAGGTGAAGGTGAAGCGGGGTCGGCGCTGGGGACCTGGGTCACCCCGAGCACCCCCAGCTTGTGAGGTGTGAACAGAACCGCCGTAGCAGGAGCCTCCCTCAGGGAGACTCCCGTGTATTTACAGAGCTGAAATTCTATTTATTCCTTCGCTGACTATGGGCACGGAGGTTTTCAGATTGTTCAAAGAGATTATTTTGGATATATTACCTATTAACTTGCTGTGGCTGGGAACCATGATAATGTCTGTTAACAACCACCAAATAATTCAATTGTTCTTTCCTTTTGTTGTTAAAAAAAAAAAAAAGCTTATTTTCCATTGACAGTGTAGAGGTTAATAACGACTTAGTTGTGTTTGCTGTTTCTTGTTTTGTTTTTTAAGTAAAAGCAACAAAAAAGTGGCTTCAGTTGCGTTCAGGAAGTGCTGCCTGGCTCCGGCTGCCGGTGCTGAGTGCGGGCGGCAGAGCTCCAGGGAAAGAAGCTTAAAAGGAAAAAAAAAAAAAAAAAAAAAGCTTGAATCCTAAAAGAAATAAAAATTATTTATAGAAAGAAAAAAAAAAGCAAACAAAAAAACCCCAACAGTTGCATGAGTGAGGCTGTGAAGTCAAATATTCAGTAATAAAGCGGCAGTGCCTTTCTTTTTGTATCCCCCGCTCGCCCCACTGCAGCTGTCTCCTGCCTGTCCTGTCCGAGATGTCGCCGCCGCGGGGTCCTGGGCGTCGGGCGGGCGAGTCCCCCCCCACCGCTGCTCGCCCAGATCCAGCCCCGGGCCCCCCCAGCGCCGCCGGGGACCTTTTCCTGGTGCTGTTCCCCTGAGCCGTCCCCGGCGCCGGGGAGCCCGGCCAGCCCAGCAGCCGAGTGGCCTTGGGTCCGGCGGGTGCGCCCCGCGGCCGCGGCACCCGCGGGGACACAGCCCCTGCTCCTTCCAGAGTCGCCCCCTCCCCGGGGACAAGCCCTGAGCTCGGCTGGGCTGGAGCTGGGCTTTGCCTCCGCTCGCTCAGCTCGGTAAAAACCTTGGAGCAGCGCGGGGCGGGGGGGGGCCAAGCCCGGCCAGCATCCAGCAGGAAAATCCAAAACTGTGATTGACGCCCGCGAGCGGAGCGGAGCCGAGTTGGGTCAGCACTTAGGGAAACGATTTCTGTTGTCACCTTTCTCCATGTCGGGGTGCGGCCGCGCCCCAGGTTTGGCTTTGGGAATGTGCCTGATGGAAAGTGGGTCCCGCAGACATCTATAATTTGCACACAGCGACGATAACACTAAAGTTGATTTTATACGAGTCATCAGAGTTTGCAAAGTGAGTTTTATTTTTTGTATTCCTTTATCTTTACTTAAAGGTGAATGTGTATTCCTCTGGGAGGAATAGGAAGAAAAAAAAAAAAAGAAAAATACATTTAAAAACAGGAATGTTAATAATGTTAAACAGAATACTTCCTCCCTTATTAATATATATAACCCTGATGTATTTATGCCTATTGTAAGCTGACTTTAAAGAGCTTTGACCTCTCTTCTGTTGCATGCCGTTCCCGGGCAGCCTCTCCTTGTCCATGCATGCCTTTTGTCCTGGTTTTTCTGTACAAAGTTAGTGCACAAAGAACTATTTTTGCCTAGTTAATGTTGCCGAGCAATGCCTATTTTTTAAATTTTAATTTCTTTTTTTGGTCATATATGGCAATAGCATGTTTGTTACATGTAAAAGCTTCCCGATATAAAGAAATACTAATGTTTGGAGATGCCGGTCTTTGCAAGTGTACAGTTTTCCAATGTTGTTCCCAGTGAAACACCCTCGTGATTTCCACTTGCTCCGATGTATTTATTACTCATTTCCTCCCATGTAACTCGGAACCATGGCTATATTTCATATCCGCGCTATATTGAAAGTGAAGGGAGATGATTAATACAAGGTTTTGTAACACTGGGGTGTGGCGCCTCCTTATTTATCCTCTTTTTGGCAGACGGCTTCGGACTTCTTAACAAAAAAGTTGGAATTAAAGATGCTCATCCCGTGGGTGAGAAGGGAGGAGCAACTCAGTTCCACAGGGGGTTGAGTATCTTTTTATAAAACCCGTGGCAGAGATTCCAAATCCCTGGCATTCCCCACGCAGCTGCTTCACTGTCCCTTTGGGATGCCCACGCCCCAGGAGCTGTTTAGATACAGGATTTTCCTTTGAAATCGGCAGGAATTGGGGCTGGAGCAGCTCGGAGGCTGTGGAGGCACACGGAGGAGCCAGCTTGGCCCAGAGCCTCAGCGTGTGCGTGGAGACATTTGGGGTGGGATTTTAAGGTTGGGTTCATTCTGGGCTTAAAACCTGCACACTTCAGACCTTTCCTGGACCAGAGCAAGGAGGGAAGGACGCTCAGAGCTGGCACTGCTGCTTCCCATGGACACTGGGCCATGGGAAGTGCCGAGGGCAGGACCTTCTGCACCTCATTTTTCCGTATTTTACCAGACTAAGCCTTCACATCTCCGGGCTGACCAAGCCAGGCTCTTCTCAGCCAGCCCCAGCTCTGACTCACCAGCCTGGCAATTCCTGCACTCATGTCCAGGGCCCTCTGCAACATCAGGGATGTCCTCCAGAGACCTCCTGGCTGTCCTGGACCCTGCTCGCTGTCCCTCCACAGGCATCGGGGCAGCTCAGGTCCCCCATGAGGAGCAGAACTTGCAGTCTTGGGGCTTCTTTGGGTTGTTTGAAAGCTTCATCCACTGCTTCTCCTTGGATGACGCTCGTGGTGAGTTTCCCAAATGCAGACGAGACCACGACTACAAAACCATCCCCTCAAGCTCTTTCTATTTAGGATGCTCCCAAACATCCCAGGCAAGGCCACCCCAGGAGGGCTGTTCAGTCCCACCGGAATTTTCCTGCCCAGAAGAGCACCCATATCCACGGCCCACTGGCCATGGCTCCCTGCACCCGTTGGGAATTGGCCTCTCAACACGGCTCAGACAAACCTAAACCCCAGAGAAACACCATTTCCTTCCATGAGCAGTTTGTTTTTCCAGGTCCGTGTGCCGCTGTCTGGATGTCATGGCGTGGGGCTGTTGCACTAACAGAGAATGAAAAGAAAATGGAAAAGGGAAAAAAACTGGGATGGAAAACTGGAGTTGGAGGAGCTGAAAAGGCTCCAAGGAAAGTCCGTGGCAGCCATGCCTTGGGGAGAGTCTGTGGGTCCTACTGGGTGAACTGGAAAGAGGCTTTAAAAAGGAAAAGCAGGAGGAAAAGAAATCATTTCCATGCTGCCAGGAGCTGTTGGATGAATCCATCCGGACGCTGAAGGCTTTACCCACCGGTGCACCCGGATTACCCCACACCCGAGCCCCGTCCAGCCCAGGGGAGTCGGGTCCCCTTGTGCTGCCCTGCAGAGGCTGCAGCCCATGTCCAGCTGGGAGCAAAGCCAGGAGCTGGTGGCCACTGTTTCAGCAGCTGCTGGGTTGTCGTGATCCCAGCACTGTCCCCAGCAGGAGCGGGATAACCCCAGATTTGTTAACATGATCTTTTCCATGTCTAGCTATTCCAAAGGGTGATGAAAAGCAGCCCCAGCCCTGGAGCCAGGCAAGTGCCCCCTCCAAGGGGATGCTCCTGTCCCTTCTACCTGACCCCTTGCTCTCAGTGCAGATACAAATTCCTTATATTTATATAACAGGGAGGGGAATATCCCAGGGAATAATCTGTCAGCAGCGGCAGGCAGGGATTTCCCACTGCAGGGAAGTTTTTAAGCAAGATGGAGAGGGCTTTTCCAGCAGAGCTCCCCGGGATCAAGGAGTAATGAATTCCCCACGCCTGCTGCTGCGGCTGCGCGGGAGAGGCCGGGTGATGCCGGTGGGCTGGCTGCCAGCCGGGAATGCTCCCAGGATACACAAATCACCGGCTGCTCCTGGCAGCCCACACCCACAGCCTGACCAACTTCACTCAGCGAGGCCTCTGCCACCACCAGGGAGCTGCTTTTAATTGGGATGCAGCTGGAATGGGCACCTCGGGGCTGCGGCATCGCTCACACGGGGCAGTGGAAGCGGTGGGGCTAGGTGCTCCCTGTGTGGGAGGGGTCCTGGCACGGGATCAGCTTGGACACCTGATATCCAAGAACTCTACGTGTCCCCATGGATTCACCCAAAGCCCAGCGCAGGCAGAGCCAGTGCCTGGAGGAGCAAAACAGCAGGGAAACAATTTTAAACTGAAAGAGGAGAGATTTACATGAGATGTTAGAAAAAAATTCTTTACTCAGAGGGTGGTGAGGCCCCAGCACAGGCTGCCCAGAGAAGCTGTGGCTGCCCCATCCCTGGAAGCGTTCCAGGCCAGGTTGGATGGAGCTTGGAGCAACCTGGGATAGTGGAAGGTGTCCCTGCCCATGGCAGGGGATTGGAACAAGATGATGTTTAAGGTCCCTTGCAACCTAAACCATTCTGTGTTTTTATGATTTTTCCCTCTTTTCTCTAAGAAGACACCCTGCTGACCAAGCCTGGTCAGAGGAGATGTGGTCCAGCTCAGTCAAAATTCCCACTTTTCTAAATAGAACAGATTTGGGGCTCATTTTAAATAAAAACAATTTTTAAAAAATCCTCATTCTGGCAGGTAGCCTTTTGGACAAACCAGCCCCATCCCCATCCCTGTGAAGAGGTGGCACAGGTGGGTGTTGGCAGCATCACCCGGCAGTGGGATGCACTGGAGGGGCTGCGTGCCTCTCCCACCCCCCTGTCCCCAGTCTGGCATCCCGAAAAAATCGTCTCCAGCCGCATGGAAGCTCCTGCTCCTCGGCGAGCAGAGCTCAGGGCCGGGCTCAGCAGAGGGAGCCACAGACTGTGCGTCCCCGGGCGCTGCGGAGCCGGGACCGGCCCCTCCCGGCGTCCCTGACCTTGACCCAGCTGGAGCCAGGGCCTTTGCAAACCCCCCGCCAGCTCTCCCGCCCTCTCTCCCTCCCTCTGCTCCCTCCCCACAGCACCTTTCCCGTCCTTCTCCTGCTCTCCTCCAGCACCAGGACCCATTCCCCTCCCAGTTGCTCTCCCCTGGTGATGAGCAGTGGAGCAGGGGCTGGAGAAGGTGAGCACAGACCTGGGGTGCAGCCCCTGAGCCCAGGGCTGGCACCCCGGGGCTGTGCTAATTCAGGTCCCCAAAGCCAAGGGCTGTCACCCTACATGGCTTCAAAAACCAGTGGAGATCACAGAATATCCTGAACTGGAAGGGACCCACAGGAATCACAACGCCTGGCCCTGCACAGGACATCCCAGCAATCCCACCCTGTGCCTGAGTGTTGTCCAAATGCTTCTCCAACTCTGGCAGGTTTCGTGCCGGGATCTCTTTCCTGGGGAGCCTGTTCCGTGCCTGTATCCTGAAGTTTTGCCTTTTTCCTACACATTGATGCGCTGCAGCGCGTCCAGGCTGGAGTGGGGACGGTCACCTCCTCCAGCTGTTCCTGCAGCTCTCCAGCAGGTTGATCCCCAGCGTTCCAGAACGAGGGAGCTGAAGAAATGCCGGCTTCAGGATGAGCTGTGGCTTCCCTGGTGGAAGCACGGGATGCTGAGAGGGAGCACAGGCAGCCCCAGCCAGGGCAGGAGGGAGCCAAGGCAGGGACACCTTCCCACAGCACCTGGCCAGGGGTCCCCAGGTCACACCTGAAGGTGGGGTGGGGGGCACCCACCCAGGAATTGCTCCCTCAGTGGCATTCACAGATCCCAGGTCAAAGCAGCACCACTGGGGCTTGCCTTGGCAATTTTTAAATCATTTTCACGCCCGTGCAGTGGAGTTGGTCCCTCTTACAGTGGGTTTTTAACCTTTGCTTCATTGTCATAATTCCCAGGTGGAACAGCAGAGAAAACAGAGGAAACGTGGTACAGTTCACCTGCCAAAACCACCCCTGCACAGCCCCAACACCAAAAACACAATGCAAAGTTGTTAAAAACGACAAATAAATTCCTTGTGATTATATTCTTTGTGTATTTCAGCAAAATTTCTTTGAAAACTGTGATTTATTTTCTGTCCCTTGCAGGCCAAGGCTTATTAAAAAGAGCTTTAACGTTTCACATCCCCTCAGCTGCTAAATCATGAGTGTAACTTTAAAAACAACTGGAAGGCAAAGCTTTTCCTAAAAGTTACTTCCAGGAGCTGGACAGAAGGGCTCAGCCAAGGCTCAAAGGGCACAGCTGATGACAGGCTCTTTCCCAGTGCCAAGAGTGCTCCAGAGAACAGGGGCAGGAACCAGGGGCAGGAGACGAGCTGGCGGAGCTCCTCATGCAACTCTCCAAGGTGTGGAAGGTTGGGAAGGCTGCACGAAGGCCCTGGGATGATCCAAGCCCTCGCCTGCAGCCTCCCAGTCACTGAAAGGCAGATTTTTGTCTAGGAAGAGCCTATTTTGGGGTCCACAGCTGTGGGAAGTTGCCTGAGCCAAAGCAGCCTGGTGGGCTGGGCACTGCTGGGATAATGGTTGGACTTGGTGGTCGTGGGCTTTTCCAACCTTAATGATTCCATGGTAAAGCTGCACCTAGAGGTGGAACACAGCGGGTAAGGATCAAAGAGCCTGTGCCCAGGGCCTGGTTTTACGTGGCACAGGGATTTCTGGACTGGTCACTCCCCAGCACAGGGGCAGGACATGATGGGAGGCACCCAAGGGTAACCACAGTGAGAGAAAAAAACCACAGAGAAGCTGCTCAGGTGGGGGACTCTTGAGGGGAAAAAAACCCAAAAAAAGGAGAAGTAACATGTACCACAGGAGGGTGTCAGGAAAGGAATGCAGCATGTGATAAAGCAGGTGGGATCCTGGGAAATGAGGTCAGCCAGGGAGGGGAGGATTCCCCCTTATTAACAGGTTTTGGGTCTGGGTTGGGGGGGGGGGTTAAATTCAGGCTGTAAACACTTCAAAGCTGAACATTTTTTCACAAAAAAGAAAACAGGTTTTCCCCAAACCAGGGAAGCTCCTTCCCAATCCTACACCTAAAAAAAAAAAAAAAAAAACCAACAACAGAGGCAGGGAATTGATAATTTCTTGCAGAAGTGCCTGTTTTCCCAAACAGACCATTTCCCAGCACAAGCACCAGCTTTAACACACAACTGTGAGAACGACAGAAGTAACTCTGCTTCACCACAAAGACAGGTCTTGCCAACGCTCCTGGGGCTTCCCAGGAGGGTTATTTCCAAATAGGACAGACCCATTGGATAAAAAAGTCACCAAGGGCTGGAGGAGGCTTCATTCATCATCCCTTGTCCCTGCCTGACTGCCACCGTGGACACAGACCCTGCAGTCCCCCCTCCCTCTGCCCTTGGGCTGCAATGCTCCTCCGGAGTCTGGGATCCACACATTTCATAGATTTTTTCCCTGAATCTCAGCACTGTCTGCATCCTGGCAGGCTGGAAGACAGTAGGAATGTCTTTAAGTGAGCCTGCCCACCCTGCAGCTGCACAATGAGGTGACCCAACCCTGACTTTACCCCCCAGGTCTCTTGTCACAGCTGCTGCTGGGATTTATTTGTTGAGGTTAATTTGAACATCTGGCCAGGAACCAGGTCTTTCCTCAGTCCAGTGGGAGGCTCCAGGACAGCTCAAGAAGGGCACAAGAGGTGTGAAACCCCCTGAGCTTGATGCAAGGAGCAGCCACTGCCACCCCCCATCCCTGCTCCAAGGCATTTGCTGTGGATTGCTCTGGCTCCAAGGAACAGTAAGAGCGTGACACCAAATCCTGGAGGTTTTTTTGCTGCCCAGCCAACAACTGGGGACTCACCTGTGGATAACAGCAACACCCATCCCCCCAGGGAGCAACCCCACATCTCACCCACGAGTGCAGAAAATCCCCACCTCAGACGGAGCTCACGCCCTTTCCTTGTGCATTGCCATCACCTCCAAGTCCCCAGGGATGCTCCCACTCCAAAGGGTGACACTGTGCTTTAATGTTTCAGAGACAATGGACTCGTGTGCAGAACCACAGGGGCTGTACATCCTATACATATTTACACACGGGGTGCAGGGAAAGCTCCTGTATTTGAACAACACCGACGTTCCAAAAAGCACACCGAGACTTACAGCAACAAAAATGGGAGCAAAATCCAAGGCCACGAGGAGAGAGAGGTGTGTTTTAAGGACTACAGGTCACATGGAAATAAAAAACAGCAGCGGTGCAACACAAACTTTATCCTGAAGAGAGATAAGTGGTTAAAACTCAACTTTTTTTGGTACCTCAGGAGCAAGACAGTGTTTTACAGAGACTTGATTTCCAAACTAAAGCAAGGAAAGATAAATAAATGTACTGGTGTGTGCCCCTTCGGCCCTCAAAATCTCCTTCCAGTTGAGCTAAAAAGAGAGGCAAGAAAGATTTAAGGCTTTTCAGCTGGATATTTGAAAGATACTGAACTGAAAAGTGGCATTTGCAGGAAAACTAACGCTGTGGAGTTGGTGTGTTTTAGCAACGTGCAGCACAGCTTCTTCAGACTGGTGACAAACACTGTTACAGCACCTCATCCCACAGAATCCAGGACAGAGGATGTTATCAAAGACTTTTCCAATAATGCTGCGAGGGTCATCAAAGTAACATTAGTGTAATTAAACACATGAGCTTGTTCTTCTTGAAAAAGTTCTTCAGGCCCAATCTGCCCAGACGCGATTTTCATTTTTGTTTCCAACGCGGGCTGGAGCAAGAGGGAGGAATGTTGGTGAGATGGAGCCGGCCGGAGCAGGAACGGCCTGTGAGGTTTGTGTGCAGGACAGCTTGGATTGATATCCAGCAAGGCAGAGAGCCGTGGGAACCTGTGGGCACCCAACCCCCTGGCTGACATTTGTTTTGCAAGCTCGGGGTGAGGAGGGTGGTTTTCATTTGCGCCTCATCCTTTCCCAATTAAGAGTTACACAACACCCATTAAAATGGTAACAAAGCAGAAGTTCAGCCAAGCCCAGCTGGACTGAAACTTTTTGTACCAATTGTGCCACATACGGAGGTTGCCACATCCACAGAAAAAAATGTGGTTTGATTAATTCTGATGGCCCTGGAAATGCTTTTCTTTCAGCTGCTCTTACGAAAGGAGCTGTTGACATTCCAGGTTACTCTGCCCTGAAATGATCCCACCTGCCAGGAGGGAAGGGAGGTACCACATGCTGTGCTCAGGATTTCCTGCTCACCTCTGGTCCAACATTCACGAGATGCAAGTCTTGGAATGCTTGGAAATCTTCCTTTTCACATTATCAGAGTAGTTTTAGCTTCTCAGTCTAACCCACGGAAATCCAAGAAGGAAAGCTCAAGATATAAATATCATTAAAAACCTCTTTGGATACCTTAGCACTCTGCAGACAGACTCTGCAGGGGTTTTTTTTCCTTCCCTCTGGTAAAGTTTCCTTAAAAACAGTAAGAAACTGACAGTTCAAGTGGTCTGACATTCTGAGGCACAGAGAAGAGGATGCATTAACCCCTTTGCACTGAGATAGGACTGTGCCCCAAAGGATTAAGACGTTAATTCCCTGTATATTGAGAGGATAGGAAAAATGGGGTTTACATTTCTCAAACAAGCAAAAAAAATGTACAAGAAAAAGGAAGGTTAATACTTGCAAGAATATAAAACACACCAGAGGTAACATCTCAGAGGTATAACACACATATCCAGGTACTGAAACAGCCACTGCAGGACTGGCAATAAAACACAGTTGGAGATAATTCAGGACAATCCAATCCTACAAGGATCCACAGCCTTTCAGTTGTTTCCTGTGCTGCTCCACATTTATTCTAATAAACACAACTATTTCATAAATATCCATTTGACTCCCAAGCCCCACTTCTCTCCTGACAGTGGGATATTCTGCATTATGGATGGAAAAACACTTCCAAACCCCTATTTGTAGCTTGTCATTCCGTGACATCAGCATCAGTGGGAATCCAGGAGGAGCCTCCCTCGTCACTACCTTTTCCATTTGCCACCAGAAGCCTTTTACTGCACAGAGACTATGACAACAATTCACAACGATTTAGTTTGGAAGTGGGATGTGGGAACAAGGACAGACAGTTGACACCGGACAGAACAATCCAGAGTGCATCCAGAGGGTAACACAGTTTCAGCTCCTGATGAGTGTCAGGAATTCTTCACGGGTCTTTGGATCTTCCCGGAACACCCCCAGCATTGTGCTGGTTACTGTTTTACTGTTCATTTTCTGTACCCCACGCATTACCATACACATGTGCCTAGGAGAAATGAGAGGGGAGTCAACACATCAGGAATACTCATGGGAAAGGAGCAGTCCCACGGGGAGAGATGTTTCTCACAGGGTCATGTTCAGTTCTGGGGAGGTAACAAAACCTCCACATCCAGAATGGGCATCTCCCTGCAGCACCTCAGCTATGGAAGAGTCACATTCTCAGCCACTGAGCTCTGCCTTTTCTCCTCTGATCCGAGGAAAATTCCCACCTTTCCAAGGAGCACTCTGCTCACTGGGATATGCCTGCTGCTAGTCCCAAGCTCTGCACTGCTCCAGGAAGTAGAAGATGCGCTGGGGCAGGACGTGGATCCAGTGCAGGTGGGACAGCTCCTCACTGCCACATCTCCAGAGAGGATCAGGCAGTGCCCACTTCAAATGGCTCCAGCACACCAGGGCACTTTGCTGAACGGGCCAGGATTATTATTTTTATTATTAATAA
>WBMZ01002892.1:0-37540 GCA_013400975.1 Atrichornis clamosus
CTCCCTCTCCCTCTCTCTCTCACAGAAGTGGTGGCAGGCTGAAGGGAAGCACCTGTATGCAGACTAGCTGAAGTCCAGAGATCAGCAGTTGGAACACAAGAAGCTACAGTCACAGAGCCTCTGCTTACTCCAGAACAGAAAAGACTTTCAGAATGATGGCTGGATACATTGTCTTTTTTCACTGACCACAGCTGGCAGTGCTGCGAGGAGGCAACAGCCCAAAGAGCTAAGCCAGGCAAAGAGCAGGAAGGGGCATTTTGCACTGGCAGTCAAGGCAGACAGAAAATGAAGCTTGACAGATATGAAACATATACACTCTCCACCCAGACTTTAAGGTAGATTAGAAATTAATCAACTTCTAACAGCACTCTGATGTTGAAGATTTTTTATGACCTTGCAAAATAAATTAAAATCCTCTTACATTTAAAGATCACTTTCTGAACTTACATTCCAGATAGGAGGACCTCTGTATCCCTTCAGTTTGTATTTTTAACATGTTAGTCTCCTTTACCATTAATCTTCAGAATCCCCACACCACCAAAACACATTGAAAGAAAGGTAAGTTACAAATTATTCATTATTAGCTATCCAAAAAGCCCTAATACTTGAATGTTCATCATTCTTAACAGAGCCAAGGCACAATAACCTACAAATTCTTTCAAAATCCCCTGATTTTATCAAATAGACATCAATATTCAAATACAACTGACAGTTCTGCAATAAATGAGTATCAATGCTAAAACTGTATGAGTTCCTAGTAGCAATGTTATTGCAGTATTGTAATATAGACTTAAATTAATTTGCAAAAGAAGTTCAGCTGTACTAATAAATGTTGAGTTATAATTACTTTTAATGCTACAGGGGGCAGGGGGCTTTACAACTAAGCCACTATCAGCTGGTGCAAGGGAGCATGTGGTGCAGTCCCATCTTAAACAGGTCATTACAAGAAAATGACAAAATGCACTTGAGGAACTTGATGGGGATAAGAAAGCAGGGCAAACAGTGGTTCCCTTTCAAGTATGAAGCTGCAGAAGTTTTATGATAAAAAGTAGACATAGGCATTGCTTTTACATAGTCCAAAAAGCTAACATTTTAGTAAGAAAGCATTCATGGAGTTCAGGAGACATACGTACATCTTATGAGAATCTCTGAAATCCATTTAGATTAGAAAAATGTAAATCCCATAGGTCTTGGGTTTACAGGAGAAACAATTCAGAAACTAAACAGGTTATTGCATCAATTTATGTTTGGATACTAAATGCAAGTTATAAGACACTTGGTGTGACAGAAATTAAACAACCAAACATGAGAGGTGCAAGTAAGCAAGTCCCTAATGCCCAGAATTCTTTCAGTTGCCTAAATAAAGATACCTTAAATTTTATTTGTGAACATTTGAAAAGTTATTTCAAATTTACTTCTAAGTGGTTAGCTACATCACACCAAGCCCTGAATGAATTCTCTTACTGAAGTATAACCAATTCAAGTTCAGTAACAGCATACATACTCAAGGTCAACCAAATAAGCCACAAGGTTTGGGGCAGCCTTTTTTTTTTCTCTCCATTATACAAAATAACTGTTCTGAGATTGTACACATAGCCAAAGTTAAAAAAAAAATGAACTATGAACTTTCCAGAAAAAGATACTTTATACAACATTATCCAGTTACTCAGAAAAGAACCCACAAAGATATTTTAAGATACACCCATGGCAACCAAGAACAGGATATTAAGTAGAAGTAAGAACCATTCCCCTCACAAAGACCTTACTCCAAAACTCAAAATCTGTAAACCGGGATAAACAACTGCTCATTATTTCTCATAAAGGTATCAATCTTCAATATGTGCTCATCAGCAAAAGCTAACAATGAAATATAATACATTATATTTCTTTAGTATCAGAAAGTCTCTGGTTTGAAACGAACTTTTTTTTGAAGAATGAAACAAGAAAAAACATCACTGAAAGCAAGAAAAGTTGACATAACCACTATATATAGAATGAAATTGGGTTAATGTTGCAACAGAAGAGTTTTACTGGCTTTTAAATGTGCCTTTTCTAAAAGTTAAAGAAGCTTAATAATTCCAATGCCTACAGTTAACAGGCAAGAGCAACAAGATTTCTCTGTAATTTTGTGTAAGGAAGAAGTATTTTGGTGCATGTTCTCTTCACAGTGACGTTATTTGGAGGTTGTACGCAGTGAAAGGGAAAGAAAAGCTTTGAAAAATGTTTGTATTGGCCCATCTTTTGTTATGAACTTGCATTCCACAGCTCTATCCAACTAAAGAATTTACTATATTCCTTTATTCATGCTAAACAATTTACCTTTTTCTTCCCAACATTTTACCTCAGAAATGTAATCCTTGCCATGCACTCTAACAGCATTTACCTGTTTCATGTGAAGCAGCTTTGAAAAGTGCTTCCAAAACATTAACTGGCAATAGTCAAGCTGCCATCACTCTGGCAAATAATCCTGTCTGACATAGTTTGTTTTTGTTTAAAAGGATATTAAACAAATAAAACAAGCAAAAACCCACACACATAAACCTAGATATATTCTGTATGAAAACACTGAACATACAATCTTAAATAGCTTTTTTGCACCCATCCAAGCTCAACAAAAAAAAAAAAATCCACTAAAATTGCACTTTTTTTTTCTTAGAAGGGCAGCTTGAAAAAAAAAAAAAGAAAAGCTTAAAAAAGACATACTTTAAGCTGAAATAGTTTTATTATTAGAAGCCATTACTTAATACCATTAGGAAAGAAATGCATGTCAAGTATCTTTTGCTTTTTCCCTGTTATCACTTTATACTAAGGCATCAACAGAAGCAAGCAGGAGTTACTATACTTTAATTGCTTCAGTGACATTAAAGAATAATCACCAAAAACTGTATCTTTCAATAAACAGCCTGTGAGGTGCTTCAGAACATGAAATTTGGGCAGAAAAGCAACTACACCGTTACTAGAAACCACAGAATTGCAGCAAAAAAAGGACTGAAAAATACCTTTGAAGGTCTTTTTTTCCTATTTTCTGCTCAAAGCTGGGTTTATTTCAAACCAAGTTTGAAATTATACTCATGCTCTTATCCAGTTCCATTTTAGAAATCTCCAAAGATGGAGACTTCATAATCCAACAATCCCTCTGGTGAATTATTCATTGCATCCTCATAGCAAAATTTTTGTCCTAACACATAAGAGTTTTCCCTTGTTGCAACTTATAACTTCCCTTGTTGCTGCCTCCTGTCCTTTCATTGTACCTCAGTATCTGACTCCATCTTCTGTATAACCCCTCCATCAGGTAACAACAAGCTACTGCTATGACTTTATGATCCTTTTAGGAAACAAAAAAACCAAGACACCACACCTACCTTTCAAAGTGGAGCGGCCAGCAGGCCTCCCAACGTTATTTTTCTGATGCTTTGTTGACATGCGCTTCATCTGGCGGGGTGTACTAGGGGGAGAAGTTCCATAGAAAGTGTCAGCACTTGCTTCATCTGATAATTCCTCAGGGTCAGATTCAGAGACCTTGGAAGTAGCATCTTCTGATCTGCACTCTTTCCTGCAAAGAACAAGATAAACCATTACATTCAAGATAAAGAATTTTTACCTGCAATATCTGTTTAGAAAGCTAATTCATCCATAAGTTCCAACCACACTCAAACTTCTATATTTTACTGCCACATCCATGTATATTTACCCCACGTTTTTTCACACCCAGAAGGACAACTTTCCAATCAAGTAAATTAAAGGCAACGTACAAAGAGGATAGCATAGCCGGAGTGTCACCAGAACACAATGTAAACATACATGTATATGTAACACATCTCTTTCTGAAAAAACATGTGGCAAGCCTAAATTAAGATATGCATGAAATAAACAAAACACACAAACATACATATTCAAACACACAAACATAATGCAAGTCAGTCAATCTAATCAGCAGCAGAGAGAACAGCAGAGGTCTTCCATCCTCCACCTCCTAACCTGTGCATACCACATAAGCAACTTCTAGATTCACTGAAAAAGCTCTCCCACCCTTCACAAAACTTTTGTCTACCATAGGAGACTTGAAATTATTCTTCACAGATTTTAACATTAAGTATATTAATACCATATATAAATAACATCACTCCCCAATGGTGCCATACATGGAATTATCTTCCTTTAACACATATCTGGTAGAAGAACACACACCACTAGCTTCAAAGAAAGAAGAAACAGTTTGCCTCTATTCCCTCACATGTTTCTGAAGCAGGTGTGCAAATAACAACTTGACTCTACATAACTCTCAATAATTCTTGACTCTACTAAAAGACATGGAAGTAAAGAAATAGTCAATCTACATCAGTGCAAGACTAGCAACAGTATCCACTAACTTCAATTTCACTTGAATCACAAATTATATTTTACTTGCTACTATTATTTGAGGTAGACAAGGCATGTTACTCATGCTCTGATGGAACAAGTCTGAATTACTGCAGCAAGAAATATGCCAGAATATTGCCAGTTAGTAGAACAGCAGTAAGGCTAACTAAACAAAAACAAACAAAACCCAGATACTGTACTTTTACTTGGCCTTGAGCTACAAACAGAAATAAATACCTTAGCATGCAGAAGAGTTACATTCTCTACAAAGCCACAGAAACATTTAGCGCATTAAATTACTCTTCTCATACTATAGATTTGAAAAGGCAAGTTCACCAATTGCTGCAGATAAACCTTACTAGTTACCCAAGAAAAATTACTTGGGTGGTACCATAGCACCACCTGTAGTCTAAGGAGAGCCCTACAGTGACTCTGGTCACAATGACAACCATACAGAATCACTAGTACATTTAATCTAATTTCCTTGCCTTGGGAAATCATTCTGTTAGCGCGTCTTTTAGCAATCTGATTTAACGAACCCCCACTGTCGAAAAATAAAAAAAAAAATCTTAACTTGTTCCTACAGATCTTGTGAAAATAGGTGGATGAATAAGAGAAACAGATCTCGTAAGTGCTGAGCTGGGAAAGTGGAACTCAAGTTTACATCTTTTTGGACACCAGAAAAATTTTTTTCCTGAGAACTCTTGCAAACAGCCCTACTGCAAAAAACCCTTCAGGCAGAGAACACCACTCTGATTTTGCCAAAGACAAATCAACCACTAGAGACTAAACCACATAAAACAGAAGTCATTAGTTCCAGTGCGTATGGAGCTGTTTATTTTTTCAATGATCTCACTGGCCTGGCAAGGCACAGGGTGGGGTGCTGATGCTCTTGTAGAGCCTGGCAGAACAGATCCTAAAGTACTCACGTTAGGTCTTCCAAGGCAGTTTTAAACTAGAACAAGTTACGTCATTATGAAAGACCAGTGAAAACAGTTTTTCTTCTGTTTTTAAGTAAGCAATCTCTTTGAGGAATATAACGATCAAACCTCTTCACCAGGCTGAATTAAGTAATCTTTAAAGGACATAAGCCAGTTATTTCAGTCACCATTGCTGGATGCATCTAAAAGACCTGTAGATGTGGTCCTTACAGACATGACTTATTGGTGGATTTGCATGTGTTACTTTACAGCTGGACTCAATCTTAGAGGTCTTTTTCAACCTAAATGTTTCTATAATTCTACCTTGTTTGTCTCTTGGTATGCCTGATGAGAGGGCATGATTGCCAGAAGTATTCAAATTACCCTCCAACTTCACACCTGAATTACATACATACCTGTACAGTGGCATTCAGTATGACTTAACATTCAGCCATTTTTTCTGGGTAATTCAGTAAGATGTTCTTTACTGTGATAAAAAGCATAGCAGACATCACAAAACATGCAGCACTTGAAGTCAGAGCGTAAAACAGCAATCATGCTCTACAGAATCACTCTTGTTAGCAGCTGACAAGATGATCTAACCAAACAGGGCTGGTCTGCTTAGAGAGAGGAAGGCACAGGTTGCAACACAAGTTTAAAAATTCAGGATACTCAGTTAAGGATTTGTGTGCAAAGACTATACATCAACTCAGAACTCAAATCAATGCCAATTAACACAAAGATTCGGTTTCACCAGTGCAAGCCTTATGGTACAACAACACATTACATATACAGGGTCTGAACTAAAGCAACTACATCAGGTTTGACATGCTAGGTTGAATTTTTCTCATCCAGACAACACCAGACAAACATGATCTTCAGCAGGAACACTCTGGTATTAAGCTCAGTTATGATTTTTACAGATTACTGACATAGTATCTGCAACATTCATGTGTTATTTACTGTCATGAATTAACCATAGACTAATTTAAACTTTCAACCTACAAAATGCAGTGCTGGCAAGTCTGAATCAGATTATAGTGCTGATTATCACACAGAATTGTTGGTTCCTAAATACTGTTGCAACCAGAGTTGGGCAACATTAATCAAAGCTAATTTCTTCTCAACTACCAAGATATGCAGGTTTCCTCCCCCACAGCCAGTGAGAACCATCGAAATCTTAAATGGGCATACACCCAAAAAGTGAAAGCTAGAAATGTGACAACTACAGTTACTATTTGCCAGTAACAGTCTAAACCCAACTCCTACAAGGAAAAAGATACTTTTAGCATAGTTTTCATATTAGTCTATTTACAGGCTCCCAGCCTCAATTTTAATGAGAAATATGCTTCTTAGCAATTTGACCCTATGAATATAGGAAAGACTGTAGCCAAGATGCATAGATCACAAATATTGGGGAAGTTGTAAGAGCAATATGGTAGAAACAGCAACCAAATCAAAACATCTTGACAGCTCTGAAATGCACCAAAAAACCTAACAAACCAAGAATGTTTCCAAAAAGTAACTGCTGTATGTTACACCAGGGTGCATTTCAACCAGAATCTGAAAAGACAGAATACATCATTTCTTTAATTTGCATATCTGGATGACAACAGTATTTTATTTTTATTATTTTTAACTAAGTAAAAATGATGGCAATGTATCTACAATTCCAGCTTAGTCATGAAAACCAAGATAAATCTTCAAGAATTTCAAAGGTGTGCAAACAAAAATAGGAAGGGGGGGTTGGAAACTGAGGTATGAAATTTAAAGAAGCAGTACAGGGCACAAAAAGTCTGGTAACCACTGCTATTGATAAAGGCCATAACCTTTGGAAAAATGCATTCATTTATCACTAAAAATAAATTAACAAATGAAAAGACCACTGAAGATCACATGGGAACATGCTACAATTAATTAGGCTAAAGTCACACTGAAGACTATGATTTTTAACTTTCCTGAAGCATTATTCAAACTTTCAAAGTTTGTAACAACCATTAATGAGTGGTCATCCTAAAAACTCTGACAGCCATACAGGGGAAACACCTTTTTACTCCTCCCTTTATATCAGCCCTCCTCATAAGTAAGAGCTCAAACACATTAGGCACTTACGTAATTAACTCAGATTCCGCCACTGCTTATCATCCTACATGCAGCTTAAAAGCTTGGTGGGGATCAGAGCAGTAGAGGTCAACTGACTGAACTACAAGCACATAGCAATAAATTGGAGTTAGGTAATTACCATGCAGTAGTCAGGACAATGGCCCACCACAACCGTTTGGAAGCTGTGCACTCCACAGACCGCTGCTGTAAACAGCTTCCTGCACTTTCAAAGACATCACACCATGCAGGCATCACTAAGGCTCTTTCTCAACACTTCTTATGGCACCCTGCCATTTCCAGAGAACTGCAAGATCTGTACAAGGTCCAGCACCAAACTACCAAGTACAAGCTCTTGACATTCAGTGTCTTTGTTTTAAAAGCAAAGTTGTCTATTTTTCAAATATATATTCCTTAACTCAGATACAGGTTGATAAAGCAGGAAGACAAAGCTGCATTAGTCTGTTCTTAGTAATGTACATTCCCAATTAGCTCAAGTAGCACAAATCACAAGCACGACACACTGCCAAACACACCTTGTTAAGGTAGCTCTCCCTAAAGGTAGTCGCAACCATTCCATTTCAAACAATATCCTGGTAAGAATTGTCATTATTCCACAGTTGCAGGTAATGCAAAGAGCAAACAGAATTTTTAGGTAGCCACCTTTGCACCTGTTAAAACTTAAAAACAATACTGTATCCAGTCAGAGCTGCTCAACACCACACACAGCAAAACCCTGGAATCAGAAGCTCCGATTTCTGTGGGGCAGTACTAAATTTCATTTTATAGTAAAGGAGAATGTAATGGACCAATGCCACAAGGAAGACATTTCACCAAACAATCAGTTACCCTGGTATTCTAATCACTTTAGTTCTGTGGAAAGCTGTAAGCTTAAATAAAGGATAAATAAATAAATAAATAAATCTTCTACACGTGTCAATACAAAAAGGAACTGCTTGCTGCTATTGCATTTACTACAAACTGCTCTAAGTGCAGCAAAAGGAAGCCCTCATTAAGAGGCAAGAAGAACACCTTGGTGGCTTCTTTTTTATTATGTTTTTTTATTACAGAGCAGCAGGAATTTGCACACAGTTTGTACAAATAAAACTATTTTTTTATGAAATGCATCATGTGTAAGCGTGGCACAGCACTCACAGGTGGGGAAAAAATAGCCTGGTTAGCAGGGTACGAAAATTCTATGACGAGTTCAAACACATTAAATGTGTTTGAACATTTAAATGGTGTAGGCGTCACATGCTCCTCCTGTGACTATACCTCCAGAGATACAGACACATTGTTCACATTAAAACCTAATACTGATATATGTTAATGAAGATACTTGATCCTATTGTCATATTTGATTCTCAGATGCCTGAGCTCAGCATTTCTGGGAAGTCAACATTAACTCTTAGTCATCAATAATATGTCATTGCTACTGACACATTAATAGGAATTACTGTTACAAACTTGGTAATATACTTAGTAAGATTTTTAACAGTACAATTAAATTCGACTTGAAACTAAGAATATGTCTGGCTTTGTAATTTGTTATCCTAAGTAGTTTGGGTAAGCTATAGGTAAGTACCAAGTTTGGGGGGTTTTTTTGAACAAGAAATCACTACCACAAAGATAAATTGAAGCTACAGTCCTCAAAGTTCTAGTGTAAAAATTTTGAACAAACAGGAAAGTCTTCAAATTATGAAGGGCAAATGCAATTAAGACTCGCAAAAAGCACCACATATCTATTAAAGCCTGGATCAGCTTCCTCTTGAGGAAAAAAAAACTTCGTTACTTTTGGAAAATATCTGCTTGGCAAATTAATATCCATGGGTTTGGGGAAGGAATTGGAAGAAATATCTGTTACCTGTTGCCTTTCCAAATTCCTGTGCCACATCCTAACAGTGCAACAAAACAGTATAACAAAACTATCAGAAAGCAACTTTAAGCTGGGAGAGCAGTAACAAAAGCTTTGGTGTTCCAAGTTTCTATCTCACAAGCATCTTGTAGACATTACTTTACTCTAGAAAAGAGGCATCTGGATAAGTTAACTTGACAATAAAGCCTGGCAGAAAACCACTTAATAGCACTCTGTTTCTGGAAAAGGGAAACTTCAGAGTACCATTTCTTCCAGAATGAAGAAGAAGGCTGTAAGAAAAAAAAAAAGCCAGGAGGAAGCACAAAATAAAAACATTCTTCTCTAAAGAACTTGTTGCCTTTGCAGCTCTTCCTTCAGTTGGCAAGTAAAAAGCAAGATTGCTAACGCCTTTAATTTCTGTTTTTCAATCAGGCTTCTCTAACTCAGTTTGCATATTCCTGTGATCATGCTTATATCTGCACTATTCTTTCTGCAGGAGGTGACTAATCCTGTCTAGTTAAATGCATCTATTTCCCATCTCTTCTGAAAGCTAAAATATTTATGAGGGTCACATTCAACCTTTCATTGATTTCTCTACCCATAAAAGCAGGTAATATGTAAGGCACACTGATGTCAAGGCTAAAATGAATGGGGAAAAAAAACCCAAACTTAAAACTTATTTTAAAATTAGAAGAAAGTTTGAAGGAGACAAAGATCTTAAAAACAATGCCTGAAGGTAATCTTAGTAAATGTAAAAGTATTTTCTCATGTTGTTGTCTCAAAACAACATTTTAAGGCAGAAATCAAGGACTTTTCTGTATTCATTAAGTATTCCAAATTACATTTTAAAGAAGATACAGTACCAGCATAGCAATTTCAGTTTTAAGAAATATTCAAATTCAGCTGTACAGAGCTACACTTTTTTTCTTCCAGAGGAATCAGGGGAAGGCAGGGTATGTGGTAATTTGTCTCTGTAATCTGGAATGAATAACCAGCATGTTGGGAGAAAAAAAGCTGACACTTGGGCAGGAGGGAAGGAGGGCAAAGAATTTACTTAAAACAGATAGTAATTCTACCATTTACTGCTGACACAAAATGCAAAAAAGCACTTGCATCTTTCATCAAATAAGCCTGCATAAGCAAATCTTACAGAATCTAAGTTTTCATTAAAACATCTTATAGCAGAGACACTTGAAAGAACACCAAAAAAAAGATGCGATATTAAAAAAATCCTTTTGCAATCAAGTATGAAATGCAATGTTACTCACAGAACTTTTTACAGTAAAGATCCTCAGAAATTACCAACACTATAGTCACAGTAAGATGACACATGAAGGGGAACCTGTTCCAGTGCACCTTTTGCCCCACAGGTTGCACATCCTTGCACCCTCTGCACAGAAGCCAATAATCATGTGACTTCAATCACCAACCTGATAGTGAAAAAACCCCATGTATTTTTGGAGCACCATTTACCTGTCAGATCAATACACAGAAGGGGAAACCCCACAGACAGGCGACTGCTAGATTCAGAAAGAATGCAGTGGAGGAGCTTGGCTTTCTCTTGTAGATAGACCAGGGGGAAGAGAGCAACCTGTTGAGTGAGTGTAAAGTGAAATCCTGCCCTCAGTCACTCTCTCCTGGCTGCAGATGAAGCAATTTTACGTGACTCTCTGTCCCTTCTACTTTCCACTGACACTTTGCCAGAAGTCACCACCACCCAAGATGCACAAGTATAACTGAAAGTGCCAACCCTGGTTCTTCACTGGTGCTGCCGAAACAATCCAGCTTAGCTGGAATGCCTTTGTTAGCAGGATTTTTCCAACTTCAATTGCTTTAATTTTGATTAGGCAGCGAAATGCACTTAATGTTACACTAGCAAGTTCCATATGGCAGACATTCCTAGTTGAGGGAGGGAAAGAGAGGAATGTTAGGAGATGAGAACAGTAATTTTTAATCTGAGTCAGCTGCAAAACTAATGCAAATATTTACTTGCAGCAACAATAAAAGCAAAATACTTGGGCAGGAAGATGCTTAAGGTAACACCTGCACCACCACCAAGAACTCATTGATTACATAATTCCAGTAGCTTATTTATCAGTTAACCTATGAACAAGTGCTCGTGAACATAAAAATAATTACAAAAACACTAAAACTTCATTACTAAATTGTCAGGATAGGACAGTACCCCTTTAGAATCCCTGCTTTGCTCACTATTTATACTTTATCTTTGAAGACTAACCTGTAGCACAGCTGCACACACGTGGACACTCGAGGCTGCTATGAAACCCCTGGCACCCACTTGCAAACTGTAGGTTTACACTACAACAGCCCTGCTAACAGTTAAGAACCAAGTACAATAAATTCCAGATCAGCTAAGGTCTGGGAACAATATAAAGCAGGTATTTCTGCTGCAACACAAACAGTGGTTTGGAGCAAGACTTCACTGTGACAGAACCACCACTATTTCTCCAGAAATCAACAAGGAAAAAAAAAAAAAGTATGCCCTAGGGAAAAGATCAATGTAGAGCTGTGAGATAAATAGTTAAACTATGATTTCCAATTACAACTCTTCCCGCTTGTTAACTCTCGATTAAGCTGTTTAAATAGAACAGAAGAACCCAGCAAGTGTGAACACACTTCATTTCTACAGTAGACCTCAAGCATGTCTGAGAGTGCCCCCACTGCAAACTTCCTTACAGCACCAACGTACTTACTAGAAAATTTTAGTTTAAAAGAAAATGTTGAACAAAATTTTCTGCTTCACAAGATCTGGAAGCTACCAGAGTCAGTTCTGCAAATTACAACTACTCTGAGACTTTTTCCAAAATTCTCCTATATTCTTGGGCAGAAGCTTCCATGTGCTTATTATACTTACAAGAGAAAGAGAAAGTCACAGAAAAATCCTTAAAAAGGTATTGAAGCATCTTTTGACTGATTATAACATAGTAAACCTCAAAAAGAAGAAACTGTCAAACAGCAATTTAAAAATAAATTAAGTAAAATGCAAAGTAGTATTCATCATATCTTTTTATTGCAAGTAATGATAAGGACTATTGAGACATATCTAAATGATCTAAGGAAGTAATTTTTCTTCTGCAAGTTATACCAACTAGAAATAAGTATTTTAAAAAATAAATAAAATAGAGCTCTTATAAAGTTTTGGCAGTTCTTCATGTTCCCATCTCAGAAAAAAGTAATACTCAGAACTTTCTGTTCTTTTGTACTAGCAAATTTGAAAACAGAGAAAGCTTAAGTAATTTTTCCATCTTGGATTACTGTAAGTTTTCATACAAATTTGAAATATGATGTAACATAATTTACAGTAGATTAATCTCTGAGCTTCCCCTGAAAGATTTGATTAAAACTATGCCATATTTTATTTCAAAAGTAAAAAAAAAAAAAAAGGACCTATTTAATTCTACTCTTGCTCTATAATGTGTAATAAAGTGTGAAAATGTTGATGGGTTTGTTAAGTTTCCACATCCATGTTTAAGCCTGCCAAGTGAGGCTGCAAATGGATCAAAGGTTAGAACAGTAGAAACAGGAACTAAGGGAGCTTCACCCAGCCCAGTTAGTATCCAGCTCTCTTCACTGAACAACTAATGTTAAAATATTCATTGATTCCAGTCACCATGCTTCTCCATTAGTGCTACTTCTTCAACCTCAACTACATCGTAGCTCTTCTTTGGAAATTTAAACTGATTTTCTTTAAAAATAAGAATCTCTGAAATCTGTTTTCCTCACTAAAGATGCTTGAGTACTACATAGCACAGTATCAATCCAAAGGGTAAGTGCTGCAATTAAGTTCTTGGCACCTGCACAAATCAGATCCCAAGGTCTCAAGCTACACAACAAAAAAAAGTAAAGTATATTTAATTGAGAAATACTTATGAAAAATCTGTACTAGCACATCCGGGTGGATTTTCTGGAAAATTTAAGCTACATCAAGAAAAGCTACATCAACACTACTGGGAAAAGAGACATTATAAAAGAGTGTTAGGCTGCTAGGTTCAACTACAAATATATCATATATAAATGTAATAAATTGGGAAATGCACAGATCTATGACAAAAGATTAAAAGATCTGTAACAGCCATTCTTCCCCTACTCTCCCCCACTCACTTTATTCTTCTGGCAGAAAGCTTCATTCCTAGATAAGAAAAAGCTAACAACTGGTTATGATCTCAAAGTTTCAATTCGTCATTTAGGTAAAGTCAAAGTCTGCAAGAACCCCGAAGGTGAAGTATTAAAAGTTAAATAGGTTTTTAGTGGAAACTGGTGCCTAAGAACTGCATGTTGGACTACTTGTCTGTAACCTTTGGATAATCCATGCAATGCAGTGGGGTTTCAGTGCTCTGCATTATTTGGAGCATCCCAAAAGCTCAATGGTCACGCCCATGGAGAGTTCTGCAGTGTGGTTGAGGAGTAACAGAGGCATTAAGTAACTGTGGCCTTGTTATCACTTAATGAATGCATATTCTACAGCCAAAATGGTAAAAAACTTTACAAATACTGCTCTCAGAGAAAGCAGCAGCAAGTAAACCAGCAGCATATATAAGCTGAGGGAAGAATAAATCATACATGTATACCATATTAAAAAGCAACACATGACAGTCAATACCATTGAATATTAGCAGAACACAGAAGAAACAGAACTAATTCCCTTCTTCTACCCTAAGACAGCAGGAGACATTCATCAGGACAATAAAGTTATATCCCATCTTGTCTGGCTCCAGAATAAACCTGATCAAGGTTCATGGCAAATTGATGTGACTTTACACACAGGGTTCTTGGGCTGGACACGAGTGAACATTTGACAACAGTAAACCTCAAATTCAGATGTTAAAAAAAAACATTCTCATTTGGCTTTATGTTTGCAGAAGGCCAAGAGTGAGCACGAGGCCATTAGCAACTCTTTAAATAAATATGCTTCTAAGATATTTTTTAAAATTCAAAAATTATTGAGTTAAAATTACAGACTAAATGTAGCATCAATGCAGTTAACATCTGAGAGAAGAATAAAACTTAAGGAAAGTAACAGACATACAAGCATAAATGTCATTGACAACAGCAAATCCAACCACGCAACTGAAGAAACAAGAGCTGAGATTCCTGTGCTGACAGAGGTCAAGATACTATTGACTAGCAGTTGGTAGTGTGAAAAATTGTCTTCTAAATGTATTTGAGATGCAATTTAAAAAAATGGTTTGTATATAATTTAAGAAATGTGGTTGTCATGGAAGCCAAATCTCTATAAGCCACTAAGAATCCCAGTTAGCTCCCTGAAATAAAAATTACTGCATATCCCTTATCCTTTCCTTTAAATTCAGTAGATTTGTTTTTCATCACAGCACGGTTTGCATTCCACAAAGGTCAATATCACTAGCTTACATAATAGTAAAACCAACCTTGACACAGACAGCACTAATTAACAGACATAAAAACAACCCAAGCAGCCATACAACACAGACTAATCCTTACTGCTACGAATGCCAAAGACATCTCAACTAGCACTTCATGTGTGTTTGTGCGTAGGTGGAGCAATCAGTCATTCATCCCAATCTTGCACATATAAACAAGAAAATGCAATACATGTAGAATAGAGATTACATCTCACCTCATTTAAATGCATGGGGGAAAAAAAGTATGGCAAAGCTCCACATACTTAAATCATTTTTCCCACTGACCCTAAGTTAATAAAATAATTTTAAACTCTTTCACTGCTCATACACTATCAGCCATACAGATAGTTTGGTAAGCTGGAAAATATGTTGAGCACAATTCATGACATCACCTCAAGCTTCCTCCAAACCACAGATGTTGCAGACTGACAGCCCAGTTCACTGTCATCATAGAGACAACAAATCTGATAGACAGACTACTGAAAAGTGCCCCAGCACAGAGGAAACCTCCACATAATTCACAATTCTGTCCCACTTTATTCACAGTCTTGCTCCTTTCTTCACCCCTTGTTATTGGATGTATGTCAGGAGAAAAGAGAGCTACAAGCAATCAAGGCACAAGTTAGGGTAGTTCTATGGCTCTTCATGTCTTTGCAGTGCTGCCAAACAAAGGACAAAGTCCCAACAAAGGACATGCTTAAGGCCTCATTTTTCTCTATAGTAGATTTTGTGTCAAAAAATTCTTGGGAGAGCCTAAAATTGGGCTTGGGAAATTTAAAGCCTGTGGGCAATAATCAAGAAGCACCAAACACATCTGTTTTAATTAGCATTCTAAATTATTTAAGTGGAAACATCTTATCTTGAAAGCTTTCTGCTTGCTTTGTTATAAGGATTAGTACTTAAATGTGAATTCTACACAACACTTTTCAGTACTATTTTTTTATTTATCCAGAACCGCTGCACACACTATGCAGTGTTCAAGTGCAATCCTATTTCAATATCAACATCTCCCTGTAGGTTCCTGGAGTATTTTTCAGTTTAGAGTTGCCTCCCCACTTTCCCCACCCCAAAGTGTGTTTTAAGAAAGAAAGGAAGACCTAGGAAAAACCGCATGCTTTTGGACTAAGAACTGTACAGTTCAAAAAAAGCAATGAATATATTTTATGCTTGCCTTAAGTTTACAAAATGTACCATTGCACTTATATTCTAACAAGACACAGAATCCTCACACAAAGACAAGCAGATTTCTAACACAAGGCAGTCTCACAACAACAAATCAATAAGCTTTCTTTAATAAACAAATCTAGGTGTACTGCTAATGAGAATGACTGAATATGTGTCCAACAGAATTAAATTTAATTTAACGAGAATGCATTATAGCAGTGCACTTCAGCACTACCCAGAAGAACTCTTTATCATAAGAATATATTCATATTCTACGAACAGGATTAAAAGCTATCTGCCACAAAACAGATTTCAAATTCCCAAGCCTGTACGTAGTACCACTGATTTCAACAAGATTCTGACCTCCAAGCCCCAAAAATGAACACCTAATGATAACTCCAAAATTTAAATCAACTATAATCATGTTTGAAAAAACTTCACATACTTTACTTATATTACATTTAAGTAAAAGCAAATATTGCATGAATCCAGAGAAGAAGTTCTGTTCTAAAGCAGGTATTAAGTCAGTACACAAAGTACACACACAAGTGAATCACAGTGGATGGAGTACATGTATTACGCTACATAAATTAAGGCTATCTAATTGTTTTGAGACATCCCCTTCCCACCCACCAGCTCACTCTGAAACAAATAATTCAATTTTCATTTGCTGGGTAAAGCTGTCACCACATTATCCACACCCACATCCGACTCATATAAACTGTCCTGTAATAAGCAGAATCCAGCAGAGGTCAGAAATGGCCATGCACAGGAAATGCCTGGGTGTTTTCCATTCAGGCTCTGCAGATTACTCTTCTACATGAAGACAGCCCAGGTCTGGGGTCAAGCTGTTGTACAAATTTTACTTTAAATCATTTTCTGCTTAACATGCACTATTAGCTTTTGAAGAGTCCTTTGAAAAGGAACTTAAAAGTTTATTAACTCCGTTGCCCTACTAGTATTTGTATTTCATCATTTTCTTTTAAATCTAATTAATTTTATATACCTTCTGATTTTGGCATTCTCATGACACAAAAACAAACCATTAATTCACATTACTGAAAATTCAAACCAGCTACTGTTCAACTCCATAACCTTGACTCAAACTGGAGTGCATCATCACTTCTTTTTTATTCCATCAGTACAAAACAGCTGTTTACAATACTCAAGAGCGATCTCAGCAATATGACAGCAAACAGATTTTTTGCACAGCACACCTGGAATACAATGCACCTGACTACTGCCTTACAGTAATAATTGATCACACAAGCGTTTTAAAAACGTTTCCTGAATGCCGCCTAGTGAGAACTGAAGTGCATCAACAGGATGTTATTTTAAAAGGAGAAATAATTGCCACGGAATTAATAACTTGGATTTATGCAATACTTCTACAGCCAGTTGGAAACACTAAACCATAAAGTAATTTGCATCCCCATCTCTCAGCAGGGCACAGATGGAGACTTGCAAAAAGCCAATCTGCAGGTCAGCACATTCAGGAGGTGACAGCAGTTGCAGAAAGCTTTGAGGCATCACAATACTAGCCTTCTTTGGGAAGGCTTTTTTCTTTTCTTTAAAACTCTTTCTTCTAACAAATATCGATTGCAAACTTGCCAGCAGCGATACTCCATGATACTGCTGTTTTACCGGCACGCCAAAGAGAACCCGATTTTAATCACGGCTGCCATAAAAACGAGACACCCTTCCAGAGGGCAGCGCCTTTATCGCTGCAGTTCACAAGTCAAGGAGCACAGGTCACGCTCCGCCAGCCTCCCGGGGCTTCCAGCTGCTGCTCCCCCTCCTCCCTGCAGCCTCCGAACCTCCGGCCCGACCCCGAGAGCCGGGTTCGGCAGTGCCCCAGCACATCCGCCCGCACTGCTGCGCGGCTGGGGGCGAAAGGAACGATTTGCTTTTAATTGCAAAGCACCCACAAAACACTGCCTTACCCACCGCAGCCACTAGAGATTTCTTATCGAAGCACTTTCTCGCTCCGTGGGCGCTCTGCAGAAGCGCTGAAGCAGCAGCAACAACCGAAGGTTCTGCAGCGCGGAGGGGCCGGGGACGGGAGGCTGAGCGTGCACCCCCGGCCCCGGCGCTCGCAGCCCCCGCCCGTCAGCGCTCCCTGCGTGGAGCTCCCTGTGAGGCAGCGCTGGGTACTGACCTCCCCGGCTGCGGCGGCTCCTCCATGGCGGCGGCACAGACCAGCGCGGCGGCGTCTCTCATGCATGCACGGGGACCGGCATGGCGGCGGGCCCCAGTGCGCGGCGCGGGGGCGCAGCGAGGAGCAGGAGGAGGAGGAGGGGAGCGAGTCCCTACCCGGCTGCAGGAGCGCGGCCGCGCAGAGCCGCCCGCGCGGCCGCCATCTTGGGAACAGCCTCCGAGGGTAGCGCCGCCGGGAGCATCGCTACGGCGCGCCAGGAGGGACCGGCCGCGACAGAGGCGCTCGCTTCGCCGTGGCCGGGCAGGGGGCGGCTCCCGGCGCGGGCTCCCCCGCTTCTCCTGCGGCCGCGGGGTCGGGCTGCACTGTGGGACTGCGGCGTTTCCCTCCCGCACCGTGAAAACTACGTCTCCCTAGCTCTCCGCGTTTATCCCGACGCGGGGCGGTGATGGGGGCGCGGCGGGCCCTGCCGCCCCCTCCCTGCCCTTGTGGCGGAGCTGTCAATCGGTACCTGCGACCGCTCGCTGCAGGTTCCGCCTTCCCTGCAGCTGCTCGTTTTCACGCCGCGGGCAGACAGGGACAGGAGAAAAATATAACTGCTGAGAGGAGGATGGTTATTATCAGCAGGTGCCAGCTCCCTGCCTCCTTACTTGCCCGATGGCCAGCACTCGCGGAGATTGGAGCAACCATGGCCTCATCCATGGAGTTGGAAGACTTGAAAGACCCTCGAGGTCCCCTTTGGGAAGGTGCATGGAAGAATAATCTTTTATACTCTGCTGCTGCCAGAGTAACTTGTTTCAGTTTATGAACCTGGACTTCTTAAACCCTCCAGCAGCACTGGTTATCAGCCTTGGACAGAGAACTGGAGCCACATTATCCAGTTTGAAATATAGGGAGGGAAAATGTAATTTCCTGAACTGTAGGTTGGCGCACGTCAAATGTTACCAATGTTAACGCACGTCAAAGGCAGAAAAGTGCCGTGGGTTGTTTAATTGTTAGGGTAGGTGAGAGGGACTCTCACCTGTTTTATAGGACTTGGAGCATAGCAGCAAATCCCGGCATAAGTAATGTGTATACAAACCATATGCATTATTTCTGAGGGGGAAAATTTGAGCTTGGTCTGGAATTAATTCTAGGTTCTGCATTTATGTGCAGTTCCTTAACTGTACAAGAAATTGACACCTTTCCAGTCTGATACTAAAGTTCTGTGGTGAAGGAAATAAAGTTTCCATCTCTGTCAAAGTTTAAGAAACAAATTCAACAGGCTCTTTGAGGAAAAGATTTTTTTGTAAAGCTGAAATGCAGAGGATACTTCTACTATATCATCCTAATAACATCTACTATTTATCATCTTTGTAAATACATGCTTTAAAATGCAGGACCAGCTGAATAACATTATGCAGGAAGCCACTTAGACTGTTTCCTGTAGGTCAAGAAAAATACCTGGATCACCATGACCGTGATGGTCATGATATTGAAACATGAAGACCTTGAGCATTTATGTTGAGAATTATTACTCAGGTAATGAAAAAATGCATTATTTAGCATGTTGAAGACTGTGCTCAAGTACCTGAGTCCAAAACCGTAAAGCACTTCTTAAGGCAGATGCACATAATACGTTCCCACTAATTTGTCATGGTGAACAAAACTTAGAAACCATAGCTGAAGAATGTCAAGATCAGAAATTCTGAAGCATTAAGCTAATAAATTACTTGTCATGTCCATAAAAAGCCTATATTCTCTAAGGTGAAGCTGCTTATTTCACAGTATACATGGGTTTTTAGCAAGGTCACAAATAACAAAGGCTCAGTGTTATTGATTGAATTTTAACATTTTTTTCAGTTAGGGATCATCGTCTGACACCATCTCTGCAGCTATTTGCACGGCGGAGAAGTATTTAGCAATCATGGCAAAATATTTCAGCTTCTTTGCTTCTTCTATCAAAACAATTAGTTCAGTGGTATGTTAGAAGCAGAGAGTTCTCACTAACCAGGAACAAAAATCTGCTATAGCCTTTTGCCATAGATGTGATGGCATGATGGTGCAGAAGCATGAAGGGCAAAGGGAGAAATGGGGACTGACTACTGCCACTGCTTTCTGTAAACATTGAGATCATTTACTGAAGTAAACTGGGGTTCACTGCAGCCTCTCAAACAAGGAGATTCAGAAAAACTTCCCTGCATGTGTCTTCCCCTTTCCCTTTAGGGCAACCCAGCATTTTGGGTTGCATCACAATCTTGTGGTACATCACGGAGAATATGCTAAAACTACAGATAACTGGCCAAGCAAAGCAAGGCTGTAAGTTTGATACAGCGATGCTTCTCTATCTGCAATAGATCACAGTGAGCAACATAGCTCCTGGCATCAAGGAGAAGATTGTTAGAGGAGAGGTTCATGAATGGCCTACAGAGAACTTGGGAAGAAATTAAAAGAGATGCAGGAATATTTGGAGCTGATAGTACAGGAAACAGCAGATGACATAAGACTCTCATAGCCTATATAAAGATAATATTTGGCAAAGAAAAAAAATTAAAGACATTATAGAAGTCTTTAAAAAAATCTCTATGCAAAAAAAAATTATTTTAATTATTTTTGGCGTCTTTCAAGGAATGTCATCTTATTTCAAAGACTCCCTGACTGCCAGTTTCTGAGTCTAAACATAGCAGTATTGTATGGGTGCATGGAAATTGATGAATAAAATTGTTCACTCTGGTTCCACTACTGGAACAGAAGAAGGCACAAGATTAAAATACACATCACAATAACCGATGTCTATCTGTAAGAAAATTGAGTTAAAATATTAGGAATGGATTTTATTGTCAGATGTGGCAAAACCATGACCCCAAAATTCTAGGTTAGAGAAACAAACCAAGAAACAGGTAACTGTCTAAATAGAAAACTTATTTCAGTTTAACTTCTGTTTTCTGAAGTTTTAGAATTAGTTTTCTCCTTATTTTCAGCAATCATCTGGCTTTATAATTTAGTAGATGCTGCAATTGCTTAGGAATTACTTTTTATTCTAGCAACTTGCCTTTTATTATACCAGCAGTCCTAGAACTTGCAACAGAAATTTGAGATGGCTATAGCGTCCTAATAACAAAAATAGTGCTTCCAAATAGCATTTTAAAATTTCTACTGGAACTACCTTTGAAATTTCTATCTATTCCTGGAGTGTATATTCTGTTATTTCTTCCTCCCCATTTCATCACAAGTGTCAGATAGGATTGTACATGCTTATGCTTTTGCCATTTGCCATTTCTCCAGTTATTTTCTATATACAAAAAATCCTAATAAAGAAAAAGAAAGATTTGGTCCATGTAGGTAATTAAATATGTTATAAGAATATATTTGAAAATTTTGCTCCTAGTACCTGTCACAAGGCCCAAACTTTTTTGTCACCTTATGAATGTTGTACAAAATAAGGCACAACTTGCTGGGGTTTTTTTAAGTCACTTAATGAAATGTAGTGATTAGATTGTTCTTCACATGTGTGAACTACATGCAAAAAAGCAAGTTCTTGACAAAACCAGCATTGTAGATTTACTTTTTCCTTCCAGTAAGTTATTTATTTTAATTCTGCTAAAAGCTATTTAAACATAAAAGCAAAGTTAATTAGACATTGCAAAGCAGCCTGCTAGGTATAGTTAGTCTAGATCTAGTAAACTGTGCTGAAGATAGACTATTCATTTTTTTCATGGTCATATATTAGAAGTGCTCTTCTGCATTGCAATGAAGAGTAAAACATGTACAACACCTGCATTTAATATCTAGAAGACAACCTGACACCATTTATTTCTTATGTAGATATTGCAACTAGCAACTCCAGAGCCCAAATAAAAGATGCATTCCTACCTGGACATGTGCAGATTCTGCCATCTGCAGTTTTGTTGTTCTCACAGAAGATCAGGTTGGGGATGGTGTTGAAAGAAACAGAACTCAGTTCTCACTGTCATATTATTTGATCTTTCCTGCAATTGATCTGAAGTGTGAATCTGAAAGAAATTAAGAAGTCACACTGTATATACCCCTGTTCAATCATCCGTTACTGCTGTGATTCATTCCCTTGGGAAGCTCCCGTGATAGCTGCCAAAGCTTGTTCAGCAGCATGGTTTAACACCCATGTTATAACAGGTGCCAGCTAACTTGACGGAGGTAGAATATTTCTGTCTGAACACTGTCATCTCACATGCTGCATGTCAGGTTGCACAGGGCTCGATATCATTAATTCACCACTATTAAAGGAGTATTTGTAAGTAAGAGTAGTATGAGGTCAGAGACATTCCTGGGATTATTGTTTTATCACTTCCACTGGGTATTATTTTTTTAGGTACTTCCTGCCGTAAAAAGCAACTGTATGTGACACTGCCTCTGCCATTATTAAAATGGCATGGCCCACTTAAGAGAAGTATAAACTTCGGTTGTGCTTAAAGCAGTTTGCTTTTACTATATAAAGCTGGTCTTTGGGCTTGGTGTCTATAAAGCTGAGTATAGGTAAACCCGATAGCTGATATTCAAAAGTACTGAGGCACTGGAAATAGGAATTATTGTCTTTAGATTAAAGGAAACTGAAAATGTCTCTGTGCCAACACACATATTGTTAACAGTCTGGCTACAGTTGTTTATATCTTTCCAAGAACTGGCTTTGGACCTGTGAAAAAAAGCTGCACTGAATTCGGTGCTACTTGAATTTGACTATCAACAACAGAGTAAGCTTGCTTAAAGCTAGTTTGGCTCCTGCTAAATCACACTTTAATTATTTCCCCAACTGTATAATACACGTACTCAGTGACCAGCCATGAGACATTTATAAACAAGACCAAATGCTTGTCTGCAGTTGTGTTCACTACATTAATTTCATATTCAGAGAAGCTCCACTGAAGAATTGGGGCCAGTTCTTTGAAACCATATTTGCAGGCCCAGAGTGTATCCATCTGTTTTCTGTGTGTGGCTAGCAGTGCTATTTAGTGCATTGTTGCACACAACACTACATGTTTTCAAGCTTCTTGCAAGTTTGAACAGTTGCTTATACTAAAACTTAGAAAGTGATGCTGCTTATTTCCATCATCCCAGAAAGCACCAAAAAAAAAGTTCCAGACTATATCTTTTAAAATATCTGGTTGTGCAGCTGAGATTCTTTCTATGTCTGCCTTACAGCAGCTGTGTTATCCGAGCAGAAAACAGCTGTGAGATTTTTATCAAACTTCCCTGTCTAGGAAGACAGGAGCTGTCCATCTCTCCTCCTTCCAACAGCTCTTTCTATAAAGTGAGAGTAATCACAGAAAAGCAGTATAGCTGGCATATTCCTTTACCTGAACAGTTCCTCATAGTTGTATCAACTGGATGGAGTTATAAGCAGCCATGAGAAAATTTTAATCTTCGTTAAATGCTAATCCCTGCAAACATTTATATACACATCAGTTCACTTATATAATAGGCATACTGAAATCAGTGGGACAACCCTGGGAGGACAGTTACTCATACGTATAAATGTTTATGGGATTCATTTCCTCCTTTTGCTCTGAATCATCTGGAATAATTTTGCACCCACGGCTTCACAAGGTGAGTTTTGTGACATAATCCTGTTGATGGCTTGGTTCTGGTGAACACCAATAGGAATTAAGATATTCTCCATTTGTTGCAATGCCCTCCTAACTAGAGCGTGGTAAGATAGTATCTTATTCCACAACTCCCAGTTGTGTCCCATTCTGCAGTGCTCCAGAATTTCTTTTTCATTTCTGTCCATTTCATTGCTTTAAAAAAGCTGTTACCTCATTGTTCACATAACTGTTTTCATCCTTCTGAATCCTTACACAGTTCCTACAGTATAAAACTCTATGAAGTGGTAATAGCCTGCCATTTGACGTTATTTCAGTGTATTCAGGGTTTTTTATTCTCATTTGAACCTTATTGGGCCCTATCATTATTTCTATAATTGATTGCATTTCCTATTCTTCACAGGTACTGATGCTTGTTTTAAGACACATCCATGCTAGGAGACATAGCACACAGCACTTTAAATAACCGTTGAATGATGTGAGCCAATATGCTGTCCTGGCACAGCACTCTTTCCAGCTAAGCCCGTTGAGGAATCCAGATTATTACCTTTGTATTAGGGAGTTGAGATCTGTGTGACATTTTCTGCTGAGCCGTTTGTTTAAGAGATGGTTTCTATCAACATCTTTAGGTGGATTTCTCTATGAGTGTGAGGATAGGATGGGCATTGTTAAATTTCAGGAGTAGCTATTTTAACTCTAAATTTCAGTCCAAAGCCTATCAATTCCACTGAAGTTGCTCTTCAGCTGTGATGATAATCAGAAATACAAAAGGGTCAAAATTCTGTTAGTTTTTGTTTCTCTCCAGGAAAAGTAGAACAAGATAATGTGTTGGTTGAGAACAGGATGACTTTGTTGAAGCTGAGGATCTGTAATTGCTCAGTTCCTCCTCCTTTGCAGGCTGAATGCTATGGCATGTGTGAGCCCTACTTCTATCTATGGATAGTCTGAGGTCCAGGAGAGAAATTTCTTTCACCCTTCATCTCAGCAGAGATACCAGTCCATTAGCCCTACTACTCGGCCTAGGTTTTGAGACACTACATCAAATAGACTAAACTCAGTTAAAAGACTCCAGCTTTCTAACGATGCGTGGATGTTGTGGCATACTGAGCTAGGAAAAAAATTCAGCAGCAGATTCAGCACCCAGTTTTCAACAGGGTGAGCAGACATTATTCGTTCCGTAATATTGGAGAAGGACTCCTGACTAGAGAGTGCTTGTTCACCTGTTGGAAGCATTCAGTATGGTTGCATAACTGTAACCTGCCTGAGATGAAATCATAGAAGTATTTGTTTTCCAACTGACTCTCTAGATTAATATTTGGGCTATAGCCCATCTGTCTGAGGTGGTCGTGGTCTTCATTAGGCATAGGTGACTACTCAGAGTCATGAGAAGGTATGTATTCTATAAGGATGGAAGTTGACTATAATACATACTATATTTCTAAATGTACAGTTAAGGTTAATAGAAGAATAGGATTGCTATTCTTACCTGGATTTTGAATTTCAAGAATGACACTTCAGTTAAAACTTTTGCATTAAAATTTATATTTGTACATTGATAAAACACCCCCAAATGACAGCCCAGTTCTGAACTCCCCGTCACAAAAGAGATATGTACATTCTGGAGTGAGTCTAGAAGAGGACCATAAAGGTGATGAAGGGTGTGGAGCATCTGAGATCTGAGAAGAAGAGCTGGAACTGTTCAGCCTGGAGAAGAGAAGGCTCAGGAAGGATCTCATCAATGTGTATAAATACTTGATGGGGCGGAGTAAAGAAGCCAAGCTCTTCCCAGTGATGTCCTGTGAAAGGACAAGAAGCAATGGATAAATCATGAAAAATGCTGTTTAAACATGAGAAAAACTTTCCTTCTCATGAGAGTGAGTCAAACAATGGTATGGGTTGCGTAGAGAGGTTGTGGAATCTCCATCCATGGAGATATTCAAAACCTGACAGGCTGTGGCCCTGAGCAACCTGTCCCTGCTTACCCTGCTTTAAGCAGAGGGTTGAGATGAGGTGACCTCCAGAGGAACACTTCCATCTCAACCATTCTGTGACTGATCTCATAAATACTTTTGAATTATAATAATCTCTTATACAGAAAGTTCGCTAGGAAATGCAACTATTTAGAAGTGCACAGCACCAAAAGCTTTCGGTAATACTTATAATTTTGGTACAAATTGTGATGGGTTTAAATTAATAAATTTTTAATGAAGGACAATTGCAGGTAAGAATGAAGTTATTCTAAAATATGTCATTCAAAATGCTGTTAAGTAGCCACTTCTGCCTACTAAATTGTAACTTTCTGTCAGAAGAAGGTGCACAACACCAAATATGTGGGTATAATCACAGCTTTGTGAGCATCTTCTTTCCAAAGTTGTGCCATTTCCTACTAATGAAGTTTTACAGCAAGACTAACGATACTGCCTTTTTTAAAAATTGTATTTTATACTTGAACCTATAGATTGTTTTAAGAAACTTCTACAAAACAATTGACATTAACCATGTCTTTTGCTTTTGTAGTGTGATACAAAATACTGACATTCAAATTGTATGAATTATACACCATTGCATTTCACATGTCAAATAAACCAAGCCTGCCATTATTTGGATGTGGTCAACTTTACTACTCTGCAGAAGGTGAATGTGACACCCATAATCATTTGTACAAAGCCAGATTCTGAAAATCTTAGACTCCTCTGATTTCAGCAGTTGTTTTCCTGGGGTGAGGTTTGCCCTACCAAAAGATGAATGGCTCTGTGCTATACCCTGTTCATGGCACTGTACCTTAGCTGAGCTTTCTGGTATATTTTAGTTATCACACTACTTGTCTTTGAAAATAACCTGTAAGCGTGTTTAGTGTGGCAAGTACATAAAATCTATTTATATTCCCATTATTTTTCAGAGTTACATTTCATGCTATGTTTATTATAGCTATTCCAAATATCTTTGCTATATCCACAACAACCTGCCAGCCAGAGTGTTGAGTAAGAGGATTTAACTGTGAATGGATCTCTCTCCCTGAAGTAACTAACTCAGATAAACTTCGGAGAGTAAAGTTTTGCCTGCCTCATCACTTGTCTAAGGAGGATAAGGGCAGAGCTATCAGAATTACTCTGATGTAATGCAATGAGTATGAGTGTCCTAGAAAGTCCAAGTTGTACGTGTCACATCATCACAGAGTCTAGTTTCCTGTGAACCGTAAGGTCAAATGATCTTTATTTGATGGGTTCTGTTAGTAATCACAGTTATATTCAGCAGATATAGAAAAGATGGAAGAGCAGAAACAAGAAGAAACACCTTTCTGGTGTAACTTGAGCCTTTTATTAACCTGGATAAAGTATTCCTTTAACAGTGGTTGCTTGCACTGAATTAAACTGATTTTTTTTTTCAAAGTAAGAAGTCTGCCTTAAAAATAACTAATTGATGTTTAGATTATGTAATTTATTATGATGCCTTTATGAACCATGCTCTCACCTCTGCATATTGCTGGATTTTTTTCAGTTTCCAGATTCTTGGATTACATGGCACTTTGTTCCGAAGCATTCTCCCTGAAAGTGATCTTCATTTCTGTGCAATCTGACTAGCTGAAAAAGGTTTTCTTGGTGTATTTATAGTGGGGAAAACTGGCAGAGCTATGAATAAAACTCTAGCAGTGCTTATGGGCATAATTGAATCTGTTCCCATTGCAACATAAAACTATAATAATGTGTGCATTTTTTACCATTATAACTACATCAATAACAGAGCTGCTACTGCCGTGCTTCAGAGACACCCATCATTAGCTTACTGTAAAAGTGTCATTTATTGTGCCTACAAGTAGGAAAAAAGTTTATTCTTGTCAATAAACAAAGACCCAGTTTCAGTGCCAGAAAGATGCATCTTCCTTTCTCGTTGCCAAGGGCAAGGGACTTTCTGACGAACAGGCTGCACAGTTTAGCTGTTGAATACTTATCCAGCTGCATGCTTCCCGTCAGCCAAATATATTATCAGAGCAGTACCCAGATTCATTGGCTGTAAACAAAAGCCTGCTTGTACTTTTTAGTGCCACAAGCAATCCTTGATGTTCAAGGCTCATATTCCCTTAGAGTGCTAGATTAGAAATTTTTCCAACCTCCTAGTCTCCATCTATATGTGAGATAATGAATACTAACAATTTCAGTCTAGTTCAAGGTCTTTAAGCCAAGCTGTCCTGTTTTGCATTTTCTGTGTAAAATGGAAAGGCACAGAGGGAAATGCAATGTTTAGTATCCATGAACACCTTTGCAAGGGTAGGTATGTATGCATGTAATCCACATTTGGTAGGGCTAAAACCTAAATAAAACATTGGCAAAATCAAAGAGCTGCAAATTCAGCAGTGACTGGGCAAGAAATCCCCGTGGTTTTGCAGGAGGGTGCAGCTGCAGCAGAAGGCCAGACTTGTCCTGGCCCAGCTCATTTTTGCTGCAGGCTGCCTTGCTCCTGATCTGCGGAGCGCTGACCTGCCGGGAGCCCCAGGGGGAATTGCACTGCAGAGCTTCTGCTCGTCTCTCCTTTGCACAAGTGCTCCATCCCCGACCTCCACGGGTTGTGGCAGAGAGCATGGCCCATACTGACTCAACTCGCAGGGTACTGTGGTGAGTCACACCCACGCTACAAGCTGGGTGGTATCTGCAAGGGTAGGGCACACACAGTGTGATGGGGAAGGGCTCTGCCTCTTGGTTGGACATCAGCACTCAGCCGCAAGAAGAAAGCCCAGAAGAAATTCTTCAGGGACTCGTGTTCCTACCTCCCAGCTCTCTAGTACACTTGGAGGAGTATTCAAGTTACACCTGTTTAGGGAAGGTGTAACCTCTGACTTGGGCTGTCGAGCTGGCTCAACAAGCAGGAACGGGTCAGGGTGATGCAAGCCCTGCCCTTGCCCTTCCCTGTCAGACTATTTGTTTCCTCAAAGGTGTCAAGCAGACTCCGAAGCTTTTAAGCAGGAGGGAGGGTTAAAGAGACACGCAACCATCATTGACAGCTGCAGACAAAAATAATCTGGCATTATTTTTACAGAAATGCATTTCGTCAATTTATTTAGGCCAAAAGATGCCCCTGCAAAGCAAAACATGGCGTTCACAAGAACAAGCAGAAGATAAAACAGGTATTTGATGAATGGCTACTTACCGCATAATAGATATTATGGTGCAAATTTGTTAATTTTCAGCAAATTTTGCAGTAGAAAAGGATGCTAGAAGTTTTTTAAAGAAGAGATATTTACTAATCTGCACTATTGAAAAGGCCAATATATTCCCCATGTACGAGTTTGGTTTTGAGGTGTTTCCAGGAAAAATACAATAGTGAATAAAGAGTGCTTTCTCTACAAAAATATATTTTCAAGTGCTCTTACACATGAGAGAGTCACCAGTTCTTGTGACACTGATTGCTTAAAAATGGATCCTTTCAAGGGAAGGAAGACAATAGACCATTCTTGCAGGAAGTCTCAGGCAGTAGCAACATTGGCCAAGTTTAAAATTTGCTGGGGAGTAGAAGCTGAGGATGTGCTAAGTCATACTGGGCTTAAGGTTGCAACTGAACAAGCAATATATTATTTTCATTTCACTGGGCATAGTTAGACCCATGTTCTGCTTATGAGCTGCTTTTAAAAGCGGAAAACAAAAAAACCCCTTCCAAGTGCGTCACAAATTGGAATTACTTGTACAAAACATTCATCAAACAAGTTCATGCTAATGCTTGTTGTAAGAGTTCCTCGGAGTATTTGACATTTGTGCGCTGATATTTGTGTGCTGTGTGACATTCATGATGTATTAATGCTCTATGAGCACGTGCCTCACCCAGAAGGTTGTGGCTGTTCTGCCGTGGGCTGCTTGTCACCCTGCACAGGGGAGGCACAGTGCTCCCCTTGCAGCAAATTTGTGAAGACAAAGGAAGGGGAGGTGAATAGTGCCTCAGTCCTCTGCTGCTCTGTCCGTTCACTGGTGACATTTCCATTCCTGATTAAAGAAATTTCAACTACTGTTACAACAGGCACTCAAGCAGATAAGCAAAATAATTCTCTCTCTGCCTCAGAGCATTAGGAGGAATTTTTTTAAGTCACAGCTCTAGGAACCATGTGAATTAGAGACAAATACAAACTCAGATTAAATTATCGTCTTCAGTTTTGAAGAAAAGTGCCTGAAGACATGTGCCAGAAATATTCTGAAGTGTCAGTAAGCAAAACAGAGAGAAAATAAAAAAGGATTTACATATTCTTTGGCCAGCCTTCTCATTTTGGGGACCTGAATCATGACTTCTGAATGACTGGATTAGCAATTCTGTATTTAGCAGTGACCAAAATATTCAAAAATAACTTCTCACTATTTTTGCAGCTATATTTATGCTTAGTAAAAGCCATCTAAGCTGCTAAAAAAAGAAATGCAGACCTTGGCAGTTAGCAAGGCATGTCGACAAAGATCAATATGCCACTTGGATCTGAAGTTCTCTACTGTTGCCTCTCCACGATGACAGAGACTGACAGGAGCGACTCTGAGACACTCTTCCTCTTCTTCTATCACACGTCCTTTAAGTGTGATGCATAAAGCAACAGTATTCAAATTGATTGGCTTCCAAAGGGGCAGGTTCACCAGGCAAAAATTTTATTTCCTTTTGAAGTGAAAAAACCTGAGACCTCAGAAGCTACGTATTTGGGAAACTGTGGAAGGTGTTCCTGATTGAGCACAGACCAGTCAAGCCTTAACCAATTACCTGCATTTTCTACTCTTTTCTGCTCAGGTCTGATTTATGTTGATATTATCCAGTCACATATGTCTTATCTTTTGGACAGTTTGTTCTTTGGGACAGAAACCATCGTTTCCTTTTTTTCTTTCATGACAATACTGGGTAATCTGGCTGGAGTTTTTCACTTGTTATATTGTAAGTGTTAAATAAATAACAATTTTGGCCAATTCCTAGTCTCACTGCTGTGCCCAAAGCTACAGTAAGTAAATGAAGTACCAGAAATCAATTTGATCAGGCCTCTATCTGGAAGACGTCCTCATTCCAGAATACAGCATTTTAAAGCTGACATCTGGAGTGATACAGGTAAGTTTTTTTATCTTCCATACATGTCTTCTGACACATTTATGTACTTTAGATGCAAATTAAGACTATTATGTTAAAAATGTGTCCCTCCTTTTCTGTGTTGTCAGTCTCTACAGTATAGAAACTCCTTAAAACTCTTCCAGTACAAATTCCATATGTGTGTACTTTAATGTCCAGAATCAGAACCTGGCCAACACTTCCTCAGAGTAGCAACCAGCCTTTCTCACCTGGCTGTGGCTTGTGTAAATGCCAGCCACTCCCAGTTTCACCTCTTCAGGGCACCACCTTCTCCCTGTGCACTTGCCCAGGAGAGCAGGACAGACCACAGGTAGGTCTCTCATTGCATTGATCAGTACAAAAAAACCCCTCTAACTCACAAACAAAAAAATTATAGAAAAAGAGAATTGATGGTGCTTTAATCAGAACAGGCAGCCCTTGTGGGAAACTCTTTCTCTAAGATAAAAATGAGCTATATTGCAATACACTGGCCTGTATGCAAGCCTGTGCCCATGCTGTTGCCTCAGAGATACTACTGTGGAAATGTCTCTAGGTCTCATTTTGATTTTCAAGTGACTTATTCAGCCTGGAATTTCTGTATGTGCTTCCTTTCTAAAACTTGCATCATCCAATTTCTGTGGTGCAAAATCATATTTTGTGTTACTTGCTATTTATTGCTGTCTGTACATTTCTTATCTGTACATACCCATAAGAATACGCTACCTATACTTTAATGGGATGTGTTTGTAAAGTATACTGGCATATGCAACTCTGGTAATGAATCTGAACAGGTTTAGGACTATGCCCAAAGTGTTTTGGGTTACTGTATTTGCTAAATGTAGCTAGCTGTGTAGTGATGCTTTAAGAGCTCCTGCATGGCAGATTCTTGCACATTATTCTACAGAGCTTAACTTTTCATTAAATATACATAAGAAGGACATGGAAACATCCCTGATTTTTACCTCTCTAGTGTCCTTCAGGAATCAGCTACCATTGTTCTGGTTTGTATGGGAGAAATGATCTTACAATCACTCCGTATTGCACCATTAGTATATCAGTGAGAGATTAAGACATGTTCATTTATCCTGTTAGTGTTAGAAATTACAGTTATGTGTAAAATGAAAAATTATACAGAGTGAACTATGCAATGACTATGCAATGTGACCTGCCACAACAGTCCTTCTTTATTCAGTTCCTCCAAAGATATGTGACCTGAGAAGCTGCACTTCCTCCCCACCTTCTCCCTTCCCTCAAAGACAGCAAGCTGTCTCATCAGCAAGACACTGAAAAACAAACAACTCTGAGCCCCGCAAGAAATAAAAGGATTTTTCTGTCCTTCGACAGGTTCTATCTCTGTAGAATTGAAATCCTACCTTTCAATCAACATTCACACCAGGTACCTGGGTAACCATATGTGATGTCCCACCCTTTCGAGACCTCCTAAAAGATATAAGTAAGATTTTCTTCAGTTGAGTTCCTTCAGCCTGATGTTGATATATTTATTTATTTATTTATTCACTGATTTATTTATACATGTAAAGATTGTAAAATATATATTAAAAATTTCAAAATACTTGGTTGTACTTGGTTTTGATATTTGCATATTCTGTCATGTTAAATAACTACCAAAAACATTTTATTAGTGGTAACAGCTATTGTGCTACTCAGTTGCCTAATGAAATGCTTTAGAGTGAAATGCAAAACCCACATGTTCATCCAGAAGATTTAAAAAATGTGATTATACTAACACACAGTCTGTTTGTCAGTGCAACTTCCAACCCTGTACCCAGCAGGAAAAGTCACAGTGAATATAAGCATGGAAGAAAAATATGTAAAAGGTCCTTGCTGGTGTTACATTTGTGCATCTGTAGGGACAAGGATGACAGTTAGCCAAGTGCCCTGAACACTCCATTTCTTCTTTGAGAGAAACTGTGTTCACAGTTTTTTCTCTACAAAGACGCCTCTGAACTTGGATTCTTTCCTATGATGCTGAATGCCAGCTTGTTCCTTGAAAAGAAAGATTTCAAAGACCAGAAAACTAGAAGGACTTCTGGACTGACAGGCAGTTAGAACAAAAGAAAGTTTGCATTACATATAGAGGCAGAACTTCTGGCTTCATTTCAGCATGTGCACGTGATCATTCTATTTCTGTTAAATAATTTCATTTGTTTGTAATCCCCTTCTTGTGTCCTAGAGTCTCCGCTCCATGTAAAACTAAATAGCTATTAGAATGACAGGAGGAGGCTGTCACCAAGATTGTATGACTCATCTCTTTTTTTTTTTTTTTTTTTCCTTCACTAACACCATATGACCCAGAGAGACTGGATGAAAGTGTAGAAGCCTTCTCTGTCCTTCTCCATGTTTGTGAAGTGTTTGTAAACTTGTTTGGAAACTTTTTGTTTTTACTGCCTGTGTGGGATCTCTTGGTTCCCTGCCCCTTTTTTCTTTACTGCTTATCCCTGGCGGAGGAAAACCCTGAGGCAGAACTGGCACCGGCAGCACAGGCTGAATGCAAGGCTTGTCTTGCTCGTCAGTGAAACGGATGGATGGGCTCATTGGCTCAGCTCATCCACCAAACTTCCTGGTCAGGGCAGCCTGTCAGGCTCCAGGAGCTGCAGTTCAGCACTCACGCCAGAAGTTGCACCTCTTTCTATTTCCTTTTAAATGCATCACATGGTGAGCCCAAGTCATTTTCCTCAGACCCTATCACAAGCCAAGTAAAAGCCAGGCTTGCTGTATGCCTGCTTATCGCTCTCCAAGGAATGATTTGCTTCCTGACTTTTTATGGGCGGCAGTCCCCCGGGCAGAGGGAGCCAGCTGAGGCACCCCTGAACAGACAGACTCTCCCCGGCTGAGCCAAGCTAAGGCAGGAGCTGAGGGACCAGCGGCAGCACGGCAATGGAAGAAAAGACGATTCACACACAGCAGGGAGACTGCACCTTCCCACGCTGGGCTGTAGCTGGGGGCTCCACAGCCAGCGGCAAGGCCAGACAGAGGTGACTCACTGAGGTGACTCAGACGTGACCTGTGATGGAGCTCGTGTCTCACAGTATCTGCTCTTCCGACTGCAGTTATTATGGATGCCCAGCTGAGAGGAACAGCTGCTGTGGGGCGTTCCTCAGCATTGATGGGAGCTGTGGGGTTGTCTTTGGGGATGGGGAGGCTTCACCTCCGTCTCCCCTTGGCACACGTAACCACACTGCTGTTTGCTAGGCAGCAGCGCCGGCACTGGCTCTGCCCAGTTAAGCCACACGGCACTGGCTCTGCCCAGTTAAGCCACACGGCACTGGCTCTGCCCAGTTAAGCCANCTGCCCAGTTAAGCCACACGGCACTGGCTCTGCCCAGTTAAGCCACACGGCACTGGCTCTGCCCAGTTAAGCCGTCCGTGCGGCTTAGGAAAGCTCAGGTTTTTTGTGTGCAGAGCACTCGCTGATCTGCTGCTGATACGCAGCGAGAGGTGTGGGAGCTCACACCAGCCTGCGAGAGCAGAGGTGTGGGAAGCAGTCACACCTCTGGCCATCAGAGGATGGCCTCATCCCTACCAGCCTGCTAGTCACAAAGCCAGGGATGTACTGCAGGCACTGACTGCAGCTGTAGGCACACCTGCTACCGCCGCAAGCCGCGCCACGCAGTCTCTGCTGCTGCCTTAGTCATGTCGATCTGCTTTGTGAAGGGCAGTCCGGTGAACTCTTGTGATGAGCTGGATGAAAAGATTATCATCCCAGCTGTTTGCTGCTGTCTCACCACTCCAGTGCTTTTCCTGCCCAGCTCTTCTGTTCTTTGACGTTGTATGAACAAGGAAACAAACCAGTCCACTAAAGACAGAACGTGGAGGGATGGGTTAATGGTGTGAATAGTCTGGGGTGTGATCTGGTCTCAGCGGTAGCTGAAACATTTTATCTGGCTGCGATCTAAATCAGGTTTTATTTGGCAACTGCTGTAATGGCTTAAAAAGTTACCATTTCCTAGCTGTCCCTGGCAGTGTAGTGCTTTCTGCAGGTGACTGCTGCCAATCTCTCTGAGCCTCACTCGCAGGTTGCTTGCCTGAGTGCAAGGCAGGCAGCTTAGGCTGAGCCACAGCACACGGAGGCTTTTAAAATCAGCCAAGTAACTTCACCCAGAGGCTGGCAGGCAGGGCTCAGATGATGTGCTCTTTTAGGAGGGTGACTCCTCAGAGCAGACAGCTGAAAACAAATGGGCCAATGCAGGCAACAGTATCTTAAAGCACCAGAGCTGTTTGTACTGTGAAGGTTAAGACACCCTGTTTGGCACTTTAAATTCAAGATTATCTGAATTTTCCATATACTTGTAAAAGGAATATTTTAATAATTAATCAAAATAGTTTTTTAAAAATCAAAATATATTTTGAGTATTTTGTGGATATATATTGGGGTATTTATGTTTGCCTTCATATTTCCCTGAAAATTTCAAATCTGCACATATTGGATGTATATGAAAAGCTGCAGCAGACCATCATCTTGGTTTGATTTACCAGCAAAATCTTCTCTAAATACGGAAATTATTTAAGTTATAACTTCACTGAGATAAGCTTGATGTAAGGAGCTGTGAGATTGTACAGTAATAATATTTAGGCACTTCAGTCAATTTTTCTAGGATCCAGAGGACACTGACATTTTCAAATGACCCAGTCTGATTGCTTGTTCTCATCCATAGGATGACAGATATGCATCCCAAACACCAAGGAAAGAAAAAGAAGAAGAGAGAAACAAAATTATTTCCTGACTTCCACTAAGAAGTAGCTCCCAGCCTAGCCTAAAGCACCTCTGGTAATATACTAAACCTTTGGGCTTCACAGGTTAGGAAAGCATGAACAAGTAGAAAATAATGTTTCCTGACCAGAAAAGGAGAGCTCAATTTCTACTGAAAATACAGAGGTTCTTTTATTTTTAAGTTAAACTCAGCTCTACAGTGATCTGAACAAAAATCATAGAGACTAAATATTTAAAATACCAGCTGCCACACATAATCAGTAGAGACATGCCTTGAGTCTCACCAGTACATGTAACCATGTAACCATGTTATGTAACCATAACTCTCAGCAGACAGACAATACTTTTCATTTTTAAAGCTGCTAACAAGCAAAAACTCACTAATCACAAATCAAGGAAGCAGATAAGCACATGTTGTCACCCCTGTTTTACTCTCAGGGAGTGCAACAAACACTGCTTTATGCAAAAAGGGTCACCTGCTGCTGGGGTAAAGCATGCAGGACTTGGGGTGTCACCCCACAGGGGTGTCTGGACCAGGGGCACCTGCAGAGTACAGCAGCTCTCCCCCTCCTCCTCTGCACACTTCCACCAGAGGGGGAAAGGTGGTTGGTATGGTGTTGTGGCAGATCTTATAGAAGGGAGATAGACAGAGCTCTGCAAGGAGTGGAAGTAACCAAGGGTTTTGGCCTTGCCACTCTCTTGTTCCCTAAACTTGGTCAAGATTTTTTTTTCTTTCCACTCTGTTTCACCTCCAAGGCCCTTTCACCTTTCCTGCTGAGCTCTGTGGCACCAAGCCCTGGGTCCCAATCACTGCCAGGAGAACTCATGGGAATACTAATCAGGGTGATAGTCATGGTCAATAATAAACAGTTATTTTGGCTGTGACACTATGTGTAACAAAAGACAAAAATAACTACCAAAGCAATCAAAAGCCCTAGACATGGCTGGAACCTAAGGAAAGTAAACCACAACAGTTTAAAAAAACCTTCTCTACTTACTGCATGTATATTGCCTGTTCCAGAACTGTGATGTGCCAAACATACACCAGGGTCCAGTGGCTTGGGTGGAGTGGCAGTGGGTAAGAAACTGCAGAAGCAGCAGGAACAGATTTAAAGGTCACCAAGCTCATTCACTTTGGAAAACAAGTGAACACTGTGATTCTGTGAACAACACTGTGCCTACTGTCTGTTACACCACTCCCCGTGACTGCTATCCTACTCCTTTTTCACTGTCATTTCCATATATTTATCAGTGGAGAAACATCAGATACCAGACGAAAAAATGCAGAGTAGCAAAGGAGACAGGTTGCGTACGTGTGCATGGTGGAAGGAAGCTGTGCAGGTACTTGCACTTCATGGAGACCATGACTTGTTGCTGGCTCCGTATAATGTCAGCCTGAGAATGTATGAAGAGTTGAGTATTGAAATTATTTTTCCTACCCTATTAAAATATATTTAAAATGGAAGCTGTGTGTCTAATTTTCCATTTACTTGTCTAATAAAAACTACTGTTTCCTTTTATGTTCCCTACACTTGCTTTTCTCCTGTGCTGGTTTTGACTAGGATAGAGTTGATTTTCTTCACAGTGGCTGGTAAGGGGCTGTGGTTTGGATTTGTGCTGGAAACACAGGGATATTTTGGTTATTGCTGAGCAGATCTTACTCAGAGTCGAGGCCTTTTCTGCCTCTCACCCCACCCCACCAGTGAGTGGGCTGTGTGTGCACAAGGCGTTGCGAAGGGACACAGCAGGGACAGCTGATCCCAACTGGCCACAGGGATGTCCCATGTCATATGGTGTCATGCTCAGCACCTAAAGCAAGGGGAAAAAGGAGCAAGAGGTGACATTCAGAGTGATGGTTTGTCTTCCCAAGTGACTGTTACAAGTGATGGAGCCCTGCTTTCCTGGGGATGGCTGCACACCTGCCTGCCCACGGGAAGTGGTGAATAAATTCCTTGTTTTGCTTTGCTGGCATGTGTAATTTTACCTGTTAAATTGTCTTTATCTGAGACCACAAGTTTTCTCACTTTCACCCTTCTGACTCTCTCCCCCACCTCACAAGACCCCATTTCTACTTTTCTGAGTTACATTCTATTCTGTGTGCACATGTGTGTGTGAAGGTTCAAGTGCAGCAGCTGGAGGGACACCACAGGTCATAGTGGAAAGCAGAGAGAGCAGTGTGTGTGGATGTGGTGTGTGTGGATGTTGGTGTGTGTGTGCATGGTATGTGAGTGTGGATGTCAGTGTGT
>WBMZ01002893.1:0-14033 GCA_013400975.1 Atrichornis clamosus
GAGGAAGAGGAAGAAGCAAAAGATGAGAAGGAGGAAGAAGAAGGAAAAGAGGAAGAAGAAGAAGCAAAAGTAGAGGAGGAGGAAGGGAAGGAGGAAGAAGAAGCAAAAGAGGAGGAGGAGAAGGAAGAAGAAGAGAAGGAGGAGGAGGAAGAAGCAAAAGAGGAGGAGGAGGAAGAAGAAGGTAAGGAGGAAGAAGAAGAAGCAAACGTAGAGGAGGAGGAAGGGAAGGAGGAAGAAGAAGCAAAAGAGGAGGAGGCGGAGGAAGAAGGGAAGGAGGAAGAGGAAGAAGCCAAAGAGGAGCAGGAGGAAGAAGAAGGTGAAGAGGAAGAAGAAGAAGCAAAAGGAGAGGAGGAAGAAGAGAAAGAGGAAGAAGAAGAAGCAAAAGAGGAAGATGAAGAAGTGAAGGAAGGAGATGAAGAAGCAAAAGAAGAGGAGGAGGAAGAGAAGGAAGAAGAGGAAGAAGCAAAAGAGAAGGAGGAGGAGGAGGAAGGGAAGGAGGAAGAGGAAGAAGGAACAAAGGAAGATGAGGAAGCAAAGGAAGATGAAGATGAAACAAAACAGGAGAAGGAAGTGGAAGAGGAAGAAAATCCAAAAGAGGAGGAGGAAGAAGAAGCAAAAGAAGAAGAAGATGTGAAAGAGGAGGAAGAAGGAGAAGAGGAGGAAGAGGAAAAAGAGGAAGATGAAACAAAAGAGGAAGAAGGGAAGGAGGAAGAGGAAGAAGGAACAAAGGAAGATGAGGAAGCAAAGGAAGATGAGGATGAAACAAAACAGGAGAAGGAAGTGGAAGAGGAAGAAAATCCAAAAGAGGAGGAGGAAGAAGAAGCAAAAGAAGAAGAGGGAGAAAAACAGGAGGAAGAAACAAAGGAAGAGGAGGAGGAAGCAAAAGGGGAAGAGGGAGAACAAGAAGAAGAAATTCAAAATGAAGAGCAGGAAGCTGAAGAGAAGTCCAAAGATGAAGATGAGGCTGAAAATGCAGCTGAAGAAACAGAGGAGCCAGAGGATGAGGACATTGTGGCTGATGATGAGGCAGAGACATCGGAATGCAGAGGAGACGCTGAGGGCTCTGGAACTGACAACAATCCTGAAGGAGATACTACGGAAGGAAATGAAGAAGCTGAGCAGGATGAAGCTGAAGCAGTAGAAGATGCAAAACCAGAGTCAGGGGATGAGGCTGAGGAGGAAAAGAGTGAAGGAGGTGAGAAACCTGATGAGAATGATGAGGAACCTGCCAGTGATGACCCTGACAAGGCACATGAAAAACACGAAGACAAAGACAACAACAAGGTTTCTGAGAAAGCCTCAAAGACCAAAGGCAAAAAAACCATTAAAAAGTTAGAGACTCTGAAAAAATCCACAGCCTTTTCTTGTTATTCTTCTGTTGGAAACTTCTCACAGCAATCCCAGAAGGGGTCTGAAGATGAAGAGGAAGGAGTAGATGAAGAGGAAGGAGCAGATGAAGAGGAAAGAGTAGATGAAGAGAAATGCAAAGATGACAATAACCCAACAAGCAACCACCCCAATGGAGAAGTTCGAAGTGATGAGAGCTCCAAACCCTCACAGATGTATCCTGACAGCGAGGAAGAAGAGGACAAGGAATCTTCAGGCACTGATCCTGTGGGAGATGAGGACCAGGCAGATGCTGAAGGTGCAGATCCAAAGGAGGCTGAACAAACTGATGAAGTTCAGGCTCCTAAAAAGAAAGAAAAAGCTGATGAGATTGACCAGGATGACCTGGACTTCTAGAACTGCTGACTAAAAACTGATTTTTTCTTTCTTCCTTCCTTTCTTTCTTTTTCAAAAGTATATTTTCATTACATATTTCAGTATCTCCAGTCAGTTGAGCCATCATAATTGGCTTTTCTTCTGAGTTAAATGTGGTAAACTTGATCTTGAATCCTGTCAGTAACGCTGCAATTACCTGCCCTCATTCCTGGAGGGCTGGTAAACTTGTTAATATCTTGTGGTTTCAATAGATAAGTGGTTTGGGGAAAGGGAAGGGTGTTTTGTTTGGGATACGTTCTTGTTCCCACTCTTTAAGCCGTGCTGTTTGCTGCTGGATTGATCTGTGGCTCTGCTGGGCATCATCTCTGAGTGACTTCGGGATGCCTTTCAGCTGTTGCACACCATTTTCCTGGAAAGATTGCCAATCCACAGAAACATGACAAAATCTGGATTCATTGCCAAAGTCTGGTCAGAGCCCACAGAGTACATTCATCTTTCTCCCTACCCTGCCCTTGGCTACCACACCTTCTCTGTGCCCAGAAAAAAGAGTCTGAGATATCAGTTATTTTCCCCATTTTCCCTCTTTTTCCTTTAGTAGATATTGAGTTCACTCCTCCCTTCACGGGAAAGCCTCAACATGGGGAAAGGTCATTCCAGTAGATCCTCTTTCAGACTCCCATCTGCTTGCACTGTGCTCATCACTGTGGTAGATAAAAAAGATGAGTTAATTCACCCTGTCAGGTATCTGAGAAGTGGCTGAATGCAACATTGACCAAATTAGGAATAGATTCAATTCCTTGTGATATCCTTTACTATGCCAATGATGGTATCTAAGCACTTTACAACCATCTGGGATCCCTCAGACAATTTTGCACGAGGCCCTGTTTTGGAGCTAACGGGATTTGCAGTGGCTCAGTGCCTCACCCTTGCAAATAACCAACAACATTTAAACTAATTTTACCTTTAACATGGAAAAAGTTTGGGCATTTGTGCTGCAGCAAACAGCTGGAAGAGGCTTAAGCATTTATTGGACAGGCTGGACTTTACAAACCACGATAGAACTGCAAACTTCATTTAGCAGCTGTTTTTTACCAGATTGTATCTTTTTTTTTCTTTGCTTCCCCTGGGGAAATATATACATTTCTGAATAAATGCCCAACTAATGCCAGGAGAAGTCTGACCATACCTCAGCTGCATACGCATGTAAAGCTCTTAGGAACACTGTCCATTTTATCAATAATTTGCAGGGAGAATAAAACAGAGAGGTTGAAAACAAAATGCCTTAAATTGTATGGAGAAAAAGTATGCGTGTAGTATTGTGTTGGGTTTGTGAAGATGTATGCAGACATGTTGAAATAATCAATATTCCAAATCAAATAATTCATGTGGTTGTCATTTTTAGAATCCATTTCTTAAACTCACAGACAGACAATTGGGTTCCAGAGATAAGATTCATTTCACTCAAATGAAGAACACTTAATTTTCGGTATCTGAGGAACAGGGGTCTTTGGGAGAAGCTGGTGGAGAGCTGGATCTCAGCTGAGCTGCTCTCACAAAGGTTGGCAGTGCCTCCTGGGAGATCGTCCAGGGGCAACAACACCATCCTCAAGACAGAAAAATTAAAATCTGAGCTTTTCTCAAAAGAAGGGGAATCTTATTTGTGAGCCTCATGGAATTTCTGGATGGTTTGGGTTAGAAGGGACCTTAAAGATCATCTCATTTCAACCCCTGCCATGGGCAGGGACACCTTCCACTCTCCCAGGTTGCTCCAAGCCCCGTCCAACCTGGCCTGGGACACTTCCAGGGATGGGGCATCCACAGCTTCTCTGGTCAACCTGTGCCAGGGCCTCACCACCCTCACAGGGAATCATTTCTTCCAAATATCCAACCTAAATCTCCCCTCTTTCAATTTCTACGCACAAAGACCATCAAGCTCAACCAAGTGTGGGCAGTGCCACGCCCACAACTAATCCCGTCCCCAAGTTCTACATAATGTATAGAACCATTTTCGTTTCATAATCAGCTTTGTGACACATCAATTCATGCAGGGATCAGAAAAGAACTGAGCCTGGTAGTCATAGCTCTGGTCTTGACATGAGGCATAGACTGGAAGTGTTAAAGTTCCAGTTCAGTGTTGACTGAAGTTTAAACATTCCTGGTGAAATGTCTCCCTCAGAGCTGTCATCCAGACTCCCAACATAACCAGCAGGGAGAGAGGGGCAAAGATTGTGATTCATTTGCTGCAGGCAGTTACCTTAGGAGGAGGAGAACTACAGCCCCAAGAGGCACGTTCCTCTCTGCAGAGTGCACAGGGAGCCTAGGCAACTTCCTCAGATGGAAATCACAAAATCCCAGAATCATTCAGGTTGGAAAAGACCTCCAAGATCATCAAGTCCAACCTGTGACCAATCCCCACCTTGTCACCCAGCCCAGAGCACTGAGTGCCACGTCCAGTCGTTCCTTGGACATCTCCAGGGTTGGGGACTCCTCCACCTCCCTGGGCTGCATGTGCCAAAATGTCTCATGTGGGAAGAGCTGATCTCAATATAGCTACTAAAAAGCATCTTATGTTGGTGACTTGCTGCCTGTCAGGGAACAGCTCAAGCCAGTCATGCCATGGAAGTTTTAAAAGTGTTTGTTGGCTCCAAGATCACAAGAGGAATGGCTTTAAACTAAAAAGTTTATATTAGCTATTAGGAAGAAATCCGTCCCTGTGAGGGTGGTGAGGCCCTGGCACAGGGTGCCGGGCGAAGCTGTGGAAGTGTCCAAGGCCAGGTTGGATGAGGCTTGAAGCAACCTGGAATAGCAGAAGGTGTCCCTGCCCATGGTAGGGGGTGGAATGAGATGGACTTTGAGGTCCCTTCCAACCCAAACCATTCTGGGATTCCATGATCACCCTTCTCTGCTATTGCTAAAAGCCACTGCTTGAACTTAACGGGTTAGTGAAAGGGCAAGCATTTCCCAGGATTTCTCCTGCAGCTGCTGACTTTGATCATTTTCAAGCTGCTTCTACAGAGGCAATGTTATGTCTTTCTTGTGTTGAATCAGTCTGTTCCCCACCTGCAGCCCCATCAAGGAGAAAGAAATTAAATAGAACACAAAAAAGCAGTTGTCAAACCATGAAAACTGAAATCACTGGAGTTCCTGCCCGGGAGACCTGTCCCACTCCTCATGTCTTTGTTTATCACCCTCCGTGTCTGGGCAGTGACTCACACGTGTGCCCGTCCCAGTTAGGGCAGCGTGGGCTCTGCTCACCAAAATCCCCACTCAGAGGGGCTGGGGAGCACCCAGTGGGGATCCAGGGACAGATGTTGCTGAAGGAGGCGTCTCCTTCCTCCATCAATCCCTCCCAGGATTGCCCAGAACATCCATAAAGGAAGCAACCAGCTAAAAAGGATCCCTCACGGTCACATCGCTGGCACTTGCACAGCTTCCAGCGTTTGCATTTCCCCTTGGCTGGTGTGACTCAGGTGCCTGTTGGGTCTTGCAGCTTCCCTGTCCCTCTGGCAGCACAGGAACACGTGTTCCCAGCCAGCTCCAGGGCTGTCACGTTTATAGGGCTGGGAAGATCACTCCTGTCACCACCTGGAAGGGATTACAGCTGCTGTCTTTCAGCGGGGCTGAGGAGGAGGAGGGAGCAGAGGCGATGTGAGACTTGCACAGCTGTACTTCGTGTTTTCCTGTGCACCTCTGCTTGGCTTTGGGGTGGCTGGTTTTGTTTCCTTACCAGCCAGACAAATTGCTTCTTGATGTGCCTTGGTTTTGTTTGCTTGGCTTTGAAATGGGAAATATCCAGTGAAAAATGAGGAGTGTGGTGCAAACCACGGAAATGGAGGAAATGTGCTTTCCAAAGCTGAGGTCTTTGCAGACGTGTGTGAGCAGACACTCCTCTCACTAATGGAGAGCAATAATCCCCCTTTCCTGGTGGCTCCTTGTTGACATAGTGCCATATTTAGCTCCAACCACTTGAAATCCCAGCTGCCTGGCAGGAAAGGGTGGTTTGTGGTTATTTCTGGACCTCAGGCTCCTCCAGTAAGTTTTGTTCTGGAGGGCAGGGAGAGTTTCCAACCTGGCTGTGTATGTGCCTTGCAAGCTCCCTCTTTTCTTTAACTGGAAGGTGTAGAACTTGCACTGCAGATCTTGGTGGCTCCTTGGCAGGAATCAATGCTCCTCTTAATACCGTGGGATGGGAACACTCAAATCCATGCACACATTAAGTCCCAGGCATTTGGGAGTTGCAGTGTTTTTCTCCAAAAGTGTGACACTGCTTTCCTGAGGGTAAAGCCATAAGTCCCACTGCACATCCTCATGGATGCAGGAGGAGTGTGCTGTGGTTAGGATGTGGGATAAAGAACACACAACAGTGGTTTAAATTGTGACCAGGCATTGCATCCTTGGTCATAGCCATTCACTGCAATTTGCCCTGCTCCAGGTTGGATTCCGTGAGTACCTGGAAGCCAAACACTTGGGAAAGGGTGTCTAAGAAGGCTTGAAACGAACACAGGCTGCTTGGAGCTGTGGAATCTCTCTCTGTCTCTTCTGTTGGAGCTGCCGTGCTTTTGGTGAAAAATTATCCCAGAGTTGCACTTCTGAATGGTGAATTATTCAGTTTTATATCCCAGTAAAGTGCCAAGCACCAAGACATCTCCTGAACTGTGTCCATCCAACACAGCCTTTCTAGGAAATGACTCAACTGGGGGTTCCCTAATTATTTCAGTCCTTATTTTTTATGCATGGACAGCTAGGTGTGCACACATCCTCTACATGCCAGGGAAAGAGAGGGATTCTTTAGGGACGAATTCCTGATATCCTAAATCTCGTGTTAAAGACAGAAGAAGAGGTATTTTTCTGTGATTCTCTAGAAAATATTACTGCTGGAGATGTTAATTTTTTCATGCCCCTAAGCCACGTACCCCACCACCATGTCAGGCTCAAGGAGCGACCTCCGTAACCCAGCAGCCACTTCTAATTTTAGTTCCCTGACCTCTGATCCGAGCACCAGGGTTTGTGCAGCCCCAACAGGAAGCATCCCTGCTGACCTTTCTAATTTCAGGAGCTTGATGCTTGCTTATCCCTGCAATCCACAGGAAAACCCCTACCTAAGAGCCACCTGCACCATTTGCAAGGAATCGCATTTTGCATTTACTGCAGCTGAGAGGACCCAGCCCTGCTTGGGGAAGGATGTGTTTATTCTCAACCCTGCAGTGTGAAAGCAGGGTTGGAGTGTGAGGGTGGAAAGGTCAGGCTGTGACAGGCTGGTGGTTTGGTTTTTTTTTCTCAGTAAAAAAGGGCTTTGCCTATTGCAGAGTGCCAGCCACAGACGTGACATGTATTAACCTTTCAGCTCTTGCATAAAGGATGGTGCTGGGGCTCATTTTCCAGTTTTAAAAGAGCTGAGCAAGGCTTTTTTAGGCCTGTGACAGAGAGGGAGTGGGCGTGGGAGCAAGGTCAGGACAGTGCTTCCTAAGCGGATGGAAAGGCTTCCCTGTGGTGCCTAATTAGTCTGTTCCAGCACAGAAATCCTCCCCCTGCACCAGTCCCGACCTGGGAGTTCTCCATGGTCCCAAGGGCAGGACAGCCTTAGGGCAGTGGCTGCTTTTGGTCCTGTTCTGGCACTCCTGATCCCTTGTGCTGAGGTACAGAGGAGGCTCTGGGACTCAGACTCTGCAAACACCATCCTTCCCTCTGCACCGCTTTCCCAAAGCAGTGCCTTTCTTATCCATCACAGCAACCTCAACCACTAATTCCACGTCAAGTTTCATGAATGACATGGGTAAATCTCTGCAATACACAAAAAACTCTTTGTTGTGCACTGAAACATATGAAGAGTTTGCTGGTTGCTAAGCATTCAAATTTCTGTATTTCATTTTCAAGCATCAATTTCTTCCCAAGTCATCCAGAGCAGGAGCTTTACTGAAGTACGAGGAACTAACTCCTGCTCTTGAGAATCTCACTGAGCAGCAGGCCTCACCCTCACTAAGGAGTCAGGAGCAGGCAAGGAATGCAGCCAGGTTGGCTCTCCCTCTGTCTGTCCTGGGCTGCAGCCTCTCCCTGGCCATCCCGCCTTGCATGAGACAGATAATATTCATCAAAGCACAGGGAGGGCAGGCACAGCCCAGTGCTGCAATCCCTTCAGGAATTCAGTCACAGAATGGTTGGGGTGGAAAGGGACCTGAAAGCTTATCTAATCCCATCCCCTTCCATGGGCAGGGACACCTTCCACTATCCCAGGTTGCTCCAAGCCCCGTCCAACCTGACCTTGGACACTTCCAGGGATGGGGCAGCCACAGCTTCTCTGAGCGAGGTAATGCACCAGGTTGTCTTGAGGAAGGACACGACCCTTCTCCTGTCTCACCCTGTGGGCTGCACGACCCTCGCTGGCCCCATGCACCTACTGAGGTGTGGCTGGGGAGTTTTAAGTCTTTCCTGTTCTTTTTTGTGATATCAGATATCTCTGGTTGATTTGGACTGCTAAACTCAGTCAGATGATGGAGTAGAAAAGCGAACAGTGATTCCACCTTAAAATCTTCAATGATTTGAAAAACGAGGGCTTTCCTGTTAATAGAAGTATCTCTGTGTTTCTGATAACCCAGATTACGTTTTATGGCAGAAACCTTGGGCCCTTCCACAGTCTCTCACCTTGTCCCAAACCTAACCTTGAAGGCAAATACCCATCAGTCCTAACGTGCTGCATTTTGCTTGGCTTTCCAAGAAACCTGGAGAGTAAAAATAGAAGCATAGGATCATAGAATGGTTGAAAGGGACCTTACAGATCATCCTGTTCTGCCCCCCTGCCATAGGCAGGGAATAGAAGGACACTACAGAGTACCCTGAGGACAGACCCCTAATTCTTGTCCTAGAGATGAGGAATGCTTTATTCACACTTGGCACCATATTGCACACCTGAAAATCCCATCCCAAGAAGACAAATCCACAGCAAGGGAGTAAAATTTTGGAAGAAATTAATGTAGTAACTTAGTTTTCTGTGCAGCAGCCCTGGCAATGCACTTCATAAATAAGAGAACTTAAGGAATGAGACCAAGCTGGGGAGGACTCTGGCAAACTCAGCCCACAACAGCAATGTGTGCTGGGAGGGAAGGAGAACTGAGGAGAAAAATGCACCAACTCTGCCAGATGTTTATTTTCTCCCACAGCCACTGCCCACGCTGAGCTGCAAGGATTTGGTTACATCAGATGTCTTTTGGAGCTGTCAGCCAGTCCCTGCAAGGTACCACATCTAATCTCATCAGGTTTCACCTTCCTGTGACATCCCTGAGCAAGGAAAGAGGATTGTGCATCTCTGGCCGCACCTTCGATTCGCATCACGTGTGGGAGGGCTCTGCTGGAGAGGAAGGACAGAAGATGGGAAAAAAATGAGTTGCCCTGTCCCCCTCCTTTCCCTGACTTTCCTGTTGCTCCTCCCTATCTCTTCCTGTCTAGTAATCCTGGAAGACACTGACCTTTTCCCAGGAATATGACAGGAATCCAACGTCCTTCTTGGGCTCTGGGCTGTTCCCTGACAGGGAGGCAGGAAAGGCACCAAGGGGAGCTGGGAGAACCCACAACCCACAGTCCTGGAGGAAAAGCAGAGGAACAGAGCATCCATCCCCAGGCAGGGTTCTGGATGCATGAGCACACACAGGAGTCTTCAAGCCTCTTTTCCAAATCAGGAGTGGTTCTAACAATTCTGCTCTTGGCTTTTGCCATGTTGGAGCAGGCCAGCTTGTGGAGAATCAAAGGGATGGATTTGGATTAGTGTCATTAATAATCAAGAATTAGAATTCAGGCCTATGCTAATTACATCTGCAGCTGATGCTAAGATGGAAGGACTTTTACAGTTTCCTGACCCTCAGGATCTTAAGAGACAACTCCCTGACCTGGGTCTCATAACAGAGTCTTACTGGTTTGTGTGGATCATCCAGAGTGAGAGGAAGATCCATTTTGCCCTAGCATGGATATATAAACCCAGAGAAGAATTTGAAACAACACCACTGCATGCAGGCTGGTGTTTCTCCAGTCCACACGTTCATAGACCTTGATTATCATAGAACCACAGACCGGTTTGCATTGGAAGAGACTTTAAAACTCACCTCATTCCTCCCCCTGCCATGGGCAGGGACACCTTCCACTATCCCAGGTTGCTCCGAGCCCCATCCAACCTGGCCTTGGACACTTCCAGGGATGGGGCAGCCACAGCTTCTCTGGACAACCTGTACCAGGGCCTCATCACCCTGAAGAATTTCTCCCTAACATCCAATCTAATGATCTACTCAGTGTTATCAGAGCAGGTGGTGCCACACGCAGCCACCAAAAACAGACACAGAAATGTTTTCTTAAGTCCCACCAGCATCTTTCTGTCAGGGGTATTAGTAGGGAACTGAACTCCTGAGTCATCTCAAGAGGTCCCATCTGGAAGTTGTTTTGCTTGGCATAACTTATCCATGGGGAGAACATGGTTTTCCATGGGAATGCTTTTTATTGCTGAGATATCCAATCCTTGCCATACACCATTGGTTAATTTAATGACAGAGAACCAGTGCAGAGTTCCTATGGATTAGTGCCCTTTCCTAAGCCACAGGAAATGTAGGTTCAAACTCCATACGGAGCTAATTTAACAAGGGCATCCTGGAAGTGAGGAGAGAGGGTCTAACTGCTAAAAAGGCAAGAGGTTTCTTCTTCCTGCTGCTAAAATTTGGCACCTTCTGCTGCACCCTCTGGATCTATCCCCAAAGCTAAGCAGGTAGGGACATGCTCAGCTGGTGAATCCCATCAGGGTTTAAGGGTGAGTAAGCTCCTCACTGATCATCACTGCTGAGACTTAGGCAGCTCCAAACATGTCCTGAAATGGAGAAATTTTTATGTGTTGAGGACTGGACTGATGGGAATAAAGAGCAACTGATGCATCTGGGGGTAGGTGGTTGAAAACTTTTCTTTTTGGGAATTACCTACTCTAAAGTTTTGCAGCACTGAAATCCCAAGAGAGATGGATAGCACAGAGCCCTTGCTTAGTTCAAGGAATCCAGAACACCAGTTTTTTGCACTCAGACCCACTAATTGTCTTCATCCCTGATGAAGCAGAATTAACTTGCTTAGCAGAACTGGGCACTGTCCTCTGCTCTCTGGTGACCAGTGAAAGGATTCTAGGAAATGGCTGGAGCTGTGTCAGGGGAGGGTTAGGTGGGTATCAAGAAAAGGTTTCTCCCTCAGAGGGTGGTCAGGCTTGCCAGGGAATGGCCACAGCCCCAAGGCTGCCAGAGCTCCAGGAGGGTTTGGACAACGCTCTCAGGCACAGGGTGGGATTGTTGGGGTGTCTGTGCAGGCCCAAGGGCTGGACTTGATCATCCTGGTGGGTCCCTTCCAGCCCAGGACATTCTACGATTCTACCACTTCCTGTGCCAATGAAACCCTGAAGAGGTGGAGAGAAGGGCCACTACAAAGGCAATTGAAGTTTCATCTTAAGACTAAGGAATTGGGTCCCAGTTTGGGGAATGCTGGGTGAATGTTCATGGGTGATGAACTGAAACCTAACCATGCCTTCTTGGAAATTCACCCTGCTGGAGTCACCCATCTGCAGGTGGACACAACAAGGAAAGAGCAAAGCAATCCTCATCCTTACCAGCCACAGGGATGTGTGTCACCTCAGGACAAAACAAATCCCTGCAGTCCAGCTCCTTTGACACCCGTGGCAAGATTCCATCACTGCCCTGCATCCATTAATGTGTGCAGCCCTCCCACCTCCCTTCCATTCCAGACTCTCCTCAGCCCCAGAAGCTGCAATGGAATGTACCAGGGATGAATGACTCTGGCTTAACTTGGTGCCACGTGTACAAATGGCAGCCGTCTCATTACAGACATGTTCCAAAGCAGACTCTCCTGAATATTTGTCCAAACTGCATTGATGGGATGAGTTTGCCCTCTGCGTGTGGCAGCTCAGGTGCCAGAGAGCATCTCAAGTGACACTGGATACCTGTGCAAGGGCAACTGACTGAGTCATCCCTGCTCCCTGTCAGTAACCGGTGTTTAACAGGAAGTTCATGTGGGAACACCTGCAGGTGCCCTGACTTCCCGTGCCCATGAACTGGAGGTGTCTGTAAAGTGAGGTGAGGTGAATCCTGCCCTGAGCACTGGGGAGAGAAGTCATGGAATCACGGAATGGTTTGGGTTGGAAGGACCTAAAAGCTCAACTCATTCCACCCCCCGTCCAGTGGGACACCTCTCACTATCCCAGGCTGCTCCAAGCCCCCTCCAACCTGGCCTGGAACCCTTACAGGGATGGGGCAGCCACAGCTGCTCTGAGCAGGTACTCACATAGTGAGTGAGGTACTCATATAGAGAGAAATGTTATCTTTACTGAGTAGTGCATCCCAAAGCACTGGCAGAGAGTTGTATTGTTCCAGGAACAGCTGCAGTAACTCCCAGACCTGTGAAAAAGTAGAACATCCAAGCATAGAATATGAAGTTGGGCCACTGGGATGAGTTCCTTGTTATTCTTGCCTCCTCCAGGAAAAACGTGATTCATTTGGATCTGGGACCTAGTGATGCATTTTCCAGGTAGGGCAATTCACCAAAAGACCACTCTCTCCCCATGTTTTCAGTCCCTTCCTCCTCTGTGAGACCAGTATGGCCAGTCTTCTTCCCTCAATGCCTAAAAAGAGGAATGATAAAACCCCACATCATGGGACAGAAGAGAAATCAGGCAACTGGACTGAGGCATCATTGGAATAATCCCTGTTCTTAAATAATAGTCATATGGAGATATATAAATGATGATAATCCCAAGAAGCCCAGCAATTTAGGAAGGCTGGAGAGGGACTTTTTACAAGGGCATGCAGGGATAGGACAAGGCGGAATGACTTTAAACTGACAGAGGGCAGGATTACTTGGGATACTGTGAAGAAATTCTTCCTGTGGGGGTGGTGAGGCCCTGGCACAGGTTGTCCAGAGAACTTGTGGCTGCCCCATCCCTGGTCGTGTTCAGGGCCCGGTTGGATGGGGTTTGGAGCAACCTGGTCTAGTGGAAGGTGTCCCTGGCTATGGCAGGGAGTGGAACTGGATGGTCTTGAAGGTTCCTTCAAACCCAAGCCATTCCATGATTTTATGAGCTTGGAAAAACTCACACTAAGTCTGAACAAGTTGAGTAACGACAGATTGTATCCCAACTCTTCAGAAACGAACTCACTGAGAGACAGATTGAGACACTGAAATGAGTTAAGTGGACTAAAGAAAAATAAAAACCGAGAAGGTGACAAGACAGCAAAACTGACATGACGTCTCCACCACTACAGACAGCAGCATAAATAGATCATGTGTGCCACAAATAAATAAAACTCCCACATGAATCCCAGTTCCTCTCCCTACCCTGAAAAACAGTTTCTGCCAGACTTTCCTTGTCGAGGCAGGTTTGAAACCTCCTGAGGCTGGGTTTAAACAGTGTGATGTGTGTTTTCTGGTGTTATTCATACCTGCCTTCAGTGAACTGCAGAAATAAATGCAGATGGACAAAGCACAGAGATGTGGCAGCAGGGAAGATGGGAAGGAAGAGCAATGCAAAGGGAGGAAGCAGCAATGCAAAAAGGCAGCTGGGGATAGCTGGGGATCAGCTGTAAGAGGAAGGCTTCAGTTTGATATATGGTGCCAGAGACATTATTAATGATTTGCTGGTTTTTACCTTTAAAAACTTGGGGTGGATTATTTATTATGTCACCACAGCATTTGTATGATCTATGAAAGGGGAGATAATATGTGTCTCTTCCTGGCCTCCCAGATTCACTGTGCTTTTAAAGCCTTTAATTAGGATTTAATTCTGCACTCCTGACACAGAGAAAGCTTATGTGGTATATTTAAAGAAAATAAAAACACTTCCCCCCTTACTTAAAACATCCCATATGCCTTTTGACCACAAATGAACAGCTCTGCTGATAGTCACCACAGCATTTTCACAGGTCAAAGGAATTATGTTCCTTTGAAAATAATGAATAATCCAGGAAAACCCAGTAGGACTAGAACTACTGCTAACGTCCTAACTTTAGTGTCCTTCCATGAAGTTAGCTGGGAAAGCAGTGGGTATGAGCTGGGTTCTGAGTGGGAATCTCTGCAGGAGGTTGGTTTTCTGCATTTGGGAGAAAATGCCTGTGATTTGGATCCGGAATCATCATTTGAGGCTGGGGAAAGGCAGAAGGAGCTGCAAAACCGACTCAGCCAACATCCTCACTTGCCGTGCACGGGCAGAACTGCAGGTACCCCACTGTCTTTGGTGTCCTCTGCACATCTTAATATATCTCCTCTCCTCTCCTCTCCTCTCCCCCCCTTTT